>JACGTP010000145.1:140035-151904 GCA_023678845.1 Mischocyttarus mexicanus | reverse complement strand
TTTTTGCTTCCAGAAAACAAAACGTTTGGAATTTCCACGCACCATTTGTATCCATCAAGCTTTAACCCTTCTCCTTTTAGTTTTTAATTTAATATTTTTTGTTTCTTCTTCAATTAAATTTCTTTTCTTCTTTTCCTTCTCCTTCTTCTTCTTCTTCTTCTTCGTCTTTTCCTTCTTCTTTTCTTTTATTTTATTCCTTGTAATTTTTCTAACGAAGAAAAACGTTAGAATTTAACAGGAACTATCTGTATCCATCAAGTTTTACTTCGACATCGATTTCTGACTATCGCTAAAAGGCTCACCCGAATCATGATTTTCTCCCGTTCTTCTCCTTTTTCTTTTCCCCTATCCCCTACTCCCTCTTCTAACATCATTCGCAAATTTATCGTCTACCGTAAAACTTTCGCGGTCGGATGGAATACCAACAAACTCGTACTTACCTTTGGATCCTCATTTTCAAAACGCTTCCAATATTTTTACGCTCTGTCGATTTAAAACGAGTAAATGGAATATATTCTTCCGTGATACTCTAATATTTTATACGATAATCATAATAAAAATAATAATAATAATAATAATAAATCTTTCGGAATTTATTTCGAGTTATTCGCACGTAAAAACAAAAAATAGAGCCTCTCCTTCAAAACTCTGCCATTTTGTCAGATTTGGATATTTTTCTAAAATCTTAGATCATTGTACGAAGAATATCTTCTAGTTTAATATCATTTTTAATTTTTTTTCTATCAGCCACTCAAGCGATCGAAATCATGGCAACACTGGAGGAACTTTATATTTTTGGTGTCTCAGAAAGCAACACATAAGTCGCTCGCTTTTTAATATTTTTTAACAACAAAATTATAGAACATAGTTCAATTATAGACAAATATATCCTCAAACTTTCGTAACATTATAAATGATATTTTTATTTAAAAAAAATACCGGAAAAATTGCCTACATTTTGAGGGCTCACCCTGGTAGAAGAGCTCCTTAACGTTTCATGCAAGATTTACAAACAAAAATAATAAAGTTTAAATAAATCTAGCTTAAATTAATTATTAAAATTATAGAAAAACATGAGTTTTTATCATTTACATATTAAATTATTTCGTTGATATTTCCATTGCATTCAAGAAAATATCATTTCCAATCATAATTTCTCGTAGATATCAATTTTAATAGAACAAATGATCAGAATTACGTGTAGTTGGTCAATGCTTATCAGTCATTTACATAAGTTGTAAAGGGACACGTTTTAGAAGAGATAACGTTAGAGTTATCGTTTGAAAGACAAGTAGTTAGGGTAGAAATGTAGTCAGCCATGTGGAGAATTCGCTACGATCGTAACTTTAGAGATTCTAGAACGAAAATTTCTAATTTATTACCTTCCATTAAGAGGGACACGTTAATATACATCCAAAATTAGTTATCTTACAATATTTCAACTCGATTTACTCGCTTTGTTGTGATTTTGTTTATTTTCTTTATTTTCTTTTTCATCTAAACGAAAAATCAAATAAAAATTTACAAACAAAACCGAAACAATTTGATTCGCTGGACAATACGACGAGAAAATAATTCGAAAGATTTTTCGTTTTGTTTGTTTGTTTCTCTCTCTCTCTCTCTCTCTCTCTCTCTTTCCCAACAAATTCGACGAAACGTCGTTAACGAATTAAATCAACGAACCTTAAATTTCACCCTCTCCTATCCCTCCACCCCTCTCTTATCCTCGACTCTTCCTTTCTTTTTTCAATCCATATCTGTTTCTTTTTATTTAACGAATACGCTATCTCGTTTTCCCAATTCGTAAAAAAAAAGAAGAGAAAAACAAAACGATACCTTCGATAATCAAATTATCATACAATTTGTATCGAACTATACTTTCAATTATTATTTTTGTTCTATACAAATGAAATGACATCAACATATTAGATAAATTCAATTAAAAGTCATTATAAATTGCAATAGTATTTAAAAATCAAATATCTTACAAAATCGTATCGTAAAGAAATCAAATACACGAATCAGAGTTTTGATAATTGCACCAAACCACACACGCGATTTAAAAGATATAAACTTTCTTTAAAATACAATTAATTCAATTTACACGTGTGTAAATTTAAATAAACAAAAAAACAAAAAAAAAGATATGCGAGTGTCATTTATGTTTCTTTAACGAAGTTTAGTACCGAAAGATAATTTTCATAGTTTCGCGAGTAGCACTTTCAACTCGTCCTATTACCCGACCTTTTCGAAAATCACCCGTAACACGATTTTCATGTTTCCCTTGCGATTGTGAGAAAATAGAGTCGTGTGCCCAAAGCTAAGGATTTCGCTATTAGGCTTCCGATTGTTCCTAGAGTGTACTAGACAAGTTTTGCGCTCGTTAGCATAATATCTTAATACGAGGACGTTGCTCGGATTCTATTCCAGAAGGTAGCTAGGAAAACGTCAGGCACGATCTAATTTAAAGTTTCTAGTTGAAGGATAGAGATAGACGAAGATGGATAGATAGAGAGAGAGAGAGAGAGAGAGAGAAAGAGAAAGTGAGAGAGAAGGAGTGATGGGAAGATGTGAAACGTTCTTACATTGGACAAGACAATTTATGAGATATAATTTATATGTGCGTGTATACACGTTCTGTCTCCTAAAAGCTTTCTCCTTCTACACACAAACACTTACACACACATATACAAAGATAGAGGACACACATATATACATCCCTTTTAGTACCGAACGAAAACCGATGCCTATGCGAAGATAACCGAACGAATTTGACGAATTTACCATACTTTCGGAAACAAGCCTATCAAAACCAAACTAAGAATGATATTTACAAAATTCTAAAACCAGCATATTCGGGGAAGAATGGCAGAGTAATCCGATGCCAATTGTATTGCAATACTTAATGAGAAATCATATGATTTAACAGCAATATAAATTAGGATAAAAAACATAGAAACAAGTTTCTCTTTGACAAATAGTATTTTCGCTAATCAACGCTCGTTCAATTTTATGTAAATTCGCGTGGTATGAAATATAGGTACTTTATTTTCGATAATTGTTGAAGAATATAACCAATATCGGTCGCAAGAAACTTTGTTGGGACCGTAATCCCGTGTCACGTTTCTACTTTATCGTTCCAACTTATACAGAGCCTCGTGCACTAATTCATAAGAGTATACTTAAGAGTACACGTGAGATGTAACAAAAAGTTCAATCTAATAAACATTTGTCTTCAATTGTGTTGCATCGAATTTGAACCATTTTAGGGTTTTATTAAATTATTTTGAGGTACATGTCTCTCGTGATGCGTATTATAAGACGTCAATGCATGCACAACGATGTATCGTCGTTCGACACTGAAAGGGATTTATATATGCAAATATGTAAACGTAAAAACAACTCAATTTTTTATTAGGTGACGTCAGGATTTTTCAATGGTATGTAAAAGTATAGGAAATTTGTCATTGAATATTTTGTATTCTTGACGAATTGATGAAATGCAGTTTGAAGACAGCAAGTAATGTATTTCGAAAACGGGATTCAAGAAGATTTCAAACTAAATCGTTCGTGATTTTTTACTACCACGATCACTTCTATCTGTTAGTATTATTTACTAATACTACTACTACTACTACTACTGGTATATTGTAGAACTTTTTACTCGTCGTCGATTCTACCGAAGCGCATCGAAGCACTCTTTGCAACAATCAATTTCTATTTTCTGCCTTCGCTTTGGAACGTTTACCTTCCCTTTTCTATGGTGGAAACGGTTTTTCGAAATGACTCGTTCGACTGTGATGGATCGAAATAAGCTGTTCTACTATAATTTAAGTAAATCGTTCGAATTTAAACGCGATTATCTATTCCCTTCCACTAACTTCGATTAATGAATATGTCTTTTTTCTTTTATTTTTTAGTAAAACAGAAAGAGGAGAGAAAGAGAGATAGAGAGATTAAGTCAATTAATTAAATTGACTGTTACCTCTCTTTTTGGTTCTTAATTAAAAATCATTTATTTATTTTCATCTTTACATTAATTCATACGATATAAATTTATTCTCTATTTATTTATATCTTATAATAGTTTGTTTTAATTTTTACGAATTATTATTTTTTTTTTCTTTTCACTCAAACGCATATTTCGAAGTATCTGATGCAAATTTTAAAGAAGCAAAATAAATTTGTTTTATTTGTATTTATTTATTAGATGTTTAATTTAATTTTATTACAAATTATATTATTCCTCCTTCAAGAATAAATTTCTACGATATAAATTTCTTTTATTAGTATTTATTTATTAGATTTTTAATTTAATTTTATTACAAATTATATTATTCCTCCTTCAAAAGTTCCACACTTCGTGATTTCTAATGCAAACATAAAGAAAATGATGTAATAGATTCGTACATATGGTCTCGCATGACATTATTTACATCTTACAATAGTTTGTTTTATTTTTACGAATTATTATTATATTTTTCTTTTCACTCAAATGCATATTTCGAGTTATCTGATGCAAATTTTAAAAAAGAACAGTAAATTTGCACGATATAAATATTTTTATTCGTATTTATTTGTTAGAAGTTTAATTTAATTTTATTACGAATATTATTCCTCCTTCAAATTCCACACCTCACGATTTCTAATGCAAACATAAAGAAGAAGAAGAAGAAGAAGAAGAAATAGATTCATACATATGTTCTCATATGACAGAACGAAGAAAAATAAATACGTCCCGTCACTCTCCCATAGGTATAACCTTTCGATATATTCTACATTTCTATATTTCCTTTTTATAATTCCCAAAAGACTAAAAGTATGCTGGATATCCTAGGGTAGAGAAGCACGAAATATTTTATCTATTTATATATACACATACATACATATACATAAAGAGCAAATGATTTTTTATTAGTTACTTTTACAAGAACATATAATTAAATAGAAATACATCGAAAGAGAAATCTTCTTCTTCTTCTTCTTTTTCTTTTTTTTTTTTTAACAAAACACGCGACACACTTACACATCCATACGTAAACGTTTTTTCTCTAATATTCATACACGTAAAGTATTCATAAAAAAAAACTGGATAATCTCACTCGTACCTTCACGCACGCACGTTAACTGAAACTAAACTACACACTCATACTAAAGCAAATACCATGCACACACGAACCTGCATTTACTCGTGAGAAATAGGAATGCAGGCAGGATGATCAAACCCATATGTTTACGTTTATCTTCACCCACATTTCATAATTATCAAGTTCTTTTCTTCTTCTTCAATCTCTTTTTAATAAAAACCAAGTAACGAAGGAAAAGTAAATGCAAAGAAATAGGAATTAAAAAAATATATTAAAACGGGGGAAAAAGAGAATAAAATGCACTTGAAGAAGGGAAAAATAAAAATAAAAATAAAAATAAAAATGAAGATAAAAATATAAATAAAAATAATAATAATAATAAAAAAGTAGTCTCGGGATAACGTAACGAGAGCAGCGGAACGAATCTCCGACAAAAGCGTTATTTGCCGATGAAAACTCAGCACCACGAGCGCTTAACGACGCTCGTTGAATTTCATCGTATTCTCTCTCTCTCTCTTTTCCAACACAGGATGAAAAATAAAGAAGAGAGAAAAAATATGAAAGAGAAAGAAGAGAGGGGGAACAAAAAAAGGATGGACGGATAGAATTTTGATCGGAACGAAACGCCGACGCATTTCTACGCGTTATTACGCATCCCCTGGATTTTATTTGCCAACGTGCGAAAGGTCAATACTGTCCGGTATATATGCGAATGTAAACGCAAGGGGTTGTTGCAACGGTAACAACAGTCACCACACCAGTACCCAACATTTTCCAGGATTCCCGATGAAAACCACGTAGATTTATACATCTCTCTCTTTCTCTTTCTCTTTCTCTTTCTCTTTCTCTGTATATTCGTGTGTTTGTGTATGTGTGTGTGGATGGGTGGGTGTCTACCAAACGTTTGGATCTAACTAACCCCAAAACCACCCTTTTCCAATCCCCCTCCCTTCCTCGTATTTTGCACCCCGAAAATAAATGCATATACGTACTGTATACCTTTATGCGTATATTAATGACTTCATTTACTTGACCCGCAAAAATTTGCATGCAAATACCTTAACACTCCCTTCTCTCTCTCTTAATTTTTATAGACACACACATGTACATACGGGCACATATATATTGTGATCTAACCTAACTGTCATTAAATTGCAACATTTCTCTTTTTTCTTTTTTTATTGTAACCCCCTAATCGATAAAATTTAAGAAATTCTTTTACGAGTACATCTAAATATTCGTCTACACACATACACATATACGTACATACATACATACATACTTATCGTTACCACATTTATTTTTTTTCTTTTTTTCTACGCTCTTTATTGGACTCGTATGATCGATACAATCTAATTACAGTTCTTTTGTTTACAAGCAAAATAAAATATATTTTACGTCCGAGGTATTTTCATCCTACACACGCACCCACATATCCTTGCCTTCGAGTAATTCCTTTCTTATTTTTTTTTTATCGGAGTTACGCGTGTTCGATAAAATCTTACAATTTTTTACCAACAAGATAGACATTTTTTTACGGTCAAGTATTTTTTTCTACACTGACACAGACACAGAGATACACACACACGTATTTAGTAAAATTTTATTTCATTGTTTTATTACCGGAGTTACGTGCGATCGATAAAATCTTCGAAACTTTCTTTTTACTCGCAGAATAGACATTTTTTCACCTCTAATTATTTTTATTTTTGGTCTTTTTTTTTAAGATTCTTAAAGAAGTACTCGTGTTTGTGAACCGTAAAGATAGAAAAATTGTGATATTTCTACACTATTCTTTCCTTTCTTTTATCAATTCCATTACATCTCGTGGAGTTGAGCCAACGGGGCTACGACGGAGACACTCGTATTCTCGAAAATGTGAACTTTTATCAGAATGACCAGGGCGCCCTGGAGGTAACTAGAATTTTCCTCTTTTGTTAGAATATAAATACCTTTTATCACCTAGCATGAGTTAATAAACGACACTTTCTTTCCGTCATATTGTTGTCTACCATTGTTGGCTGTGTTTTGAGTCTACCAATTACTACTTCAATATTTTCATCGTTTCTCAAATTCCTTCTTTTATGAAATTCGTTTAATCATTTTTTCTATCTCGTCGCAATTAATTCTACGTGAGCATGTGTAACTTTCAGGTCGCATAATAATTTTAACATTTTCCACAAGATGACAAGAAAATTTCTTTTTCAATCTGCACATATAAATTTGGGATAATTGATTTTTCGTTGCATAAATTTGTTTACATTTGAAACAAAATTTTCAGCCCATGTAGGGTTAATCAAATTTAATTTAATCATAATTTTAAATTTCATTGAATATTTTTAAACGTCGCAATTAATCCTCTATGAACCTGTGTAACTTTCAGGTCACATAATAATGTATTGACATTTTATCAAATAATTTTAATATTTTCCACAAGATGACAAGAAAATTTCTTTTTTAATCTTCACATATGAATTTGGAATAATTGATTTTTCGTTACATAAATTTGTTTGTATTTAAAACAAAATGGAACACGTCGTTCAGATATGTCGCACGAAATCAAATTAATTTTCATTCCAAAATATTGCAACAATATCTTTGAAAACTCAATCATTGTCATTAATTATAATAATAAATCATATGAAAATTAGGTAACAAATTATATCGAAATACACCGAATGTTGGATATTCAAATTTCAAAAGAAAAAGAAATTCCTTCCTATCGAAATGTGTTCGTAATTCGACAATAGTCCCCAGGAATACTTTCAAACCAGATTCTCGTTAATTAACGTGACGTCAAATTTTGAACCTTACTCAACGTAGAAAATTAATGGAATTGTTCCACGTATGCGGACGTTTTTTCCCAATGACGTATACGTCACACCTTTCGAGAGAATATTCTCTGTTTGATATTCTTCCTTCCTTTTTTATGAAATTTAAACCAAGTCGAAATTTTCTTCGAACCAAGTACCATGCAAAACAATTTTTCTTCTTGTTAAACCAATAAAAAATCTTTAATAAATCATAATATTCTTTTTTTAAACAATTTTTCTCTAAACTCTGCTTTAAGAAAAAAATCACCCAATCGTATTAGAATTTTTTTTCCAAATTATTATCCTCAATTATTATCTCTTGAAAGGTAAAATCTTTAATTGAACGAATTAAAAGGGGATTAAAATTGTCATTGGGAAATTCCATAGAAATATAATCGAGCGAATTCGATCGAATCGAATGAGAAGAATATTGCCGATGAGGGTAAAAATAAATCTTCGAACGTGTAAGCGATGGAAGGTAGAAGAGGAAAAAACAACAACAACAAAAATCTGACGTTCCATTTTCTCGGTTCTTCCACGCAATCGTACCGACACGTAACGGGATATTTTCAGGAGCCTTTCAACGCGTTAATTGGCCTCTCGTGCTCGTAACGAGAAGGTCGTTCGACCGTCCTTTTACAAAGCTATGCTTTTTGGCGGTTTCGCGATTGCACCGTTTCATCGGTAAATTTTGTTACCTATTTTTATTTCTTGTTTTTTTCCTCTCTTTCACTCTCTTCCCTTCCTCAGTCTTCATTCCCTCCGTTTATTTTTAGCTAAAGGTGATCACTCTATTTTCTATTTTTTCTTTCATACAGGTTTTCTTGTTTTTTTATGTTCCTTGTAACTTTATTTTTACTTTTCGTTAATCAATCACTCACACACAAACAGATAATTAATAATTTTAATTCGAACAATTCGATTCGACAATTGTGTTTCATATTTCTGTTTACTTTGTTTCTTTTACTTTTTGTTGGTATGAGAATTGTGCGATTAGAATAAAATAATCGCAACGTATTGCTCGGAGTCGATCATAATTATCCTAATAATCATATCGATATGTAATAAATGGTAACGTAAATTGATCATACTCGTCGAACGTATTAATCCCCATTAATAAATTAAATGGAAAGTATAAGTTACTCGGATTTTAGTTTAATTTGCATTATTAACGTTAATGCTCGTAATGCCGCAAAATGATGCCATAACAACGAATCACCTGACGATTCCCCGACAATTTACAATCATATAACCATCCTGTTAGCAATTTACGAAGGATGAGAATCCAATGGAAAGTAAATGAAGTGTCCTCATCTTCCCCTAAATTCATACAATTTTTTCTAATTACGCAGACACACACCTACATCCACCTACACCCACGTAGATCTACGTAAACGTTCAAAACCAACGCATATTTATTCTTGATCCTCTTTGACAAAAATCAAAGTTACTATAATTAATATGTTTCGTTTAATTTCTATTAGAATTTTAAATACGTTCATTCTGTCAGATTCTCGTATTTCTTTTTTATTTTCTTTCGGGTAATTTTAAACGATACGATGAAAAATCGATTACCTTTAAGGCAGTTTTAAATTAGAAAGAAATAATTAATAAAATTAATTAATAAACTGTCTCTAAGAGAGAGAGTGAGACAGGAAAATTTGATTATCGTGCATTGATAAATATCAAAGCTTCCTTTAAAAAAATCTTTTTAAATATTAAAAATAACTTTTGCATAGGAAAGATTATATTTTAATATTATTTCATTTATTTCCATTTTTTCGAATTAATGTCACATCGATATGTTTAAGAAATTATTTCAAAAGAAAATGTATTTTCAATACGTCAACTCGTTGGAGTTTCATAGACGAATTTTTTTTTAAATAATTTGTTATCTTGTTTTCATAAATTATATTCCCATTAAAATATTAGACCATTGATTATTTTTCTATAGCGTATTATAAAAGACACTTAAATACAAAGCTCTTTCTCTCGAAACGAGTATTCCGCAAACATTTTATCACCCGGTATAATGCGCTTACGAGTGTTTAATGCGATTTTCTACTAGCAAAGGCTCCACTAACTGTAAGATGTCGCCATTTTCTAAGCTGAATGAAGAAGAAGAAGAAGAAAAGAGCTTTTACAATCTTTCCATCTTTTCATTTATCTGTCTATTTTTCTTTTTCTATTTTTTTTCACCTCTTTTTTTATCTTTTGCTTTCACAATTTTCTTCTAAGTTTCCTTACAAATAAAAACCAAATGCAATTTATTGAAAACGGTTTTCTTATTTCTCACTATTATCAAATGATATCGAAATAAATAAAATGAGTAAGATAAAAAATAGATTTGTAAATTACTTGTTCATTGATTCGATGTAATTAAATTGTTTAAATTAATTTGTATAATTTTTTGGATTGATTGTGGAACGTGTTTTGGATCTGAGGTGTTGATAATTATTGTCCCACCTTGTATAAAATTAGAATAAATAATATACTACGTAAATATCGAAATATTTCGTGAAATATTATTTGGAGTAATCTTTGAACGTAATGCGAAAACAATTATTAGAAATAAAACGAAAAAAGAGAAAAAGTAGAGGAAATAATTAAAGTCGGATAGCGTTGTTTGATCGATTTTTTCTATTTGAGTTAGTTCTTTAAAAAGAAAGACGGTTTAGAAGGTAATAGAAGTTTTACGGGCCAAAAGGAAAACCGATAACTACGGTCTTCGTTGATCGTTCAATTGCTATTGACCAAAGAAAGAGAAAATGAGCTCCACCCGGACGATTACTTCTTACGTACACCTGTCCAATGAAAAAGAAAAAACGAGAGATAGATCATAATTCACGTATACATTAAATTATTATACTTAAAATAATTTAATTATAAACCCACTACTTAAACAAAACAAAAAATAACAAAATCCCAACAAAAAAATAATAAATAATATAATTAATATTGAGATATAATTTGTATATATTTGCATATAATTGCATATAATTAAAATATAATTAAAATGTATTTTCAATGTAATGAAAACATATTACAATGTAAATAAAAATGATAATTAGTAACCAAAATGTTAAGTGAAAGAGTAGGAAAGTAAAAAAAAGGAGAAGAAAAGAAAAGTCAACTTTCTGTATTCAATGCCGCCCGTGAACTATCGATCTCTTACGAAGGACACGTTGTTATAAATGCAATAGAGAAATAGAGAGAAATAGAGAGAGAAATAGAGTGATAGTAAAAAGCAATGATGTAGTTGGAAGTCTCCGCAGATGAACGCACGATTACTCTCGGGAAAGCATCATACGTCGACGTTTAATACGATAACTGTGTTCCTGTAACATCCGGTGAGCTTTCCCCTCGGTGCACATATGTTCTTCCTCGACATAATTATTTGCATAGCCAATTAATGGCATAAACTAGTCACGAAACAGAATTGCGGTGTCAATTAACGCTTATCATCCTGAACTATTATCTTTCCATTCCTAATCTATTGTATGGTAATTATCGTCATATTTGTTCGACTATTAACATTGATTTACATATCATTTTTTTATGAGGTTTTAACTATTTTTATTTATTATTTTATTAAAATAACTTTGTAATTATTATCTCTTTGATCAATAATTTAATTGTACCAAAACATACCAAAACTAAACTTTTATCAACTTGAACTATTATTTACGAATCGTTTTTTTATGGGGTTTTAATTATTTTTATTTTCATTTATTATTTTATTAAAATAACTCTGTAATTATTATCTCTTTTATGAATAATTTAATTATAGGAAAACAAATACAACTTCCTAGAGATAATTTATTTCAAGAGTGAGTGGATTTGTAAATTAATATTTTTTGTTTCTTTTTTTTTTAATTATACAAGCTTAAATTTTCGCTAAAAAAACGCTGACCCAACCTTTTGAAATTTTTCACTAAAAAAAACTTAAACTATTCTTTACTTTATCTT
>JACGTP010000145.1:108871-140028 GCA_023678845.1 Mischocyttarus mexicanus | reverse complement strand
CTATCTGCCCATAACTTTCTTTTTAATATAGCATAAGTTTTCGCTGAGAAAACCCTGACGCAGCCTTTTGAAATTTTTCACTGAAAAGAAATTATAACTATTGTTTACTTCATCTTGACGAAACCCTAACTTATCCTGACTAACCCTTGAGTAAGTAATATCAAAATCTTCTCTGAACGTTAGGCTATCTGACCATAACTTTCTTTTGAATCTAGCTTCAGTTTTCGCTGAGAAAACCCTGACGACACTTTATGAAATTTCTCACTAAAAAGAACATAAACTACTCTTTACTTTATCTTGACGCAACCCTAACTTATCCTGACTAACCCTTGAGTAAGTAATATAAAAATCTTCTCTGAACCGTGGGCTATCTGCCCATAACTTTCTTTTGAATCTAGCTTAAGTTTTCGCTGAGAAAACCCTGACGACACTTTATGAAATTTTTCACTGAAAAGAACATAAAATATGCTTTACTGTATCTTGACTCAACCCTGACTAAACTTTGACTAAACCTTGACGAGATTATATCAAAATCTACTCTGAACCTTGGACTATCTGCCCATAACTTTCTTTTTAATATAGCATAAGTTTTCGCTGAGAAAACCCTGACGCAGCCTTTTGAAATTTTTCACTGAAAAGAACATAAACTATTCTTTACTTTTTCTTGACGCAACCAATACTTAGCCTTAACTAAACCATGAATAAAATATATTAAAATCTTCTCTGAACCTTTGGCTATCTGCCCATAAATTTGTTTTGAGTGTAGCTTAAGTTTTCGCTGAGAAAACTCTAACGCAACCTTTTGGAATTTTTCACTGAAAAGAACTTTAACTTTTTTTTACTTTTTCTTGACGCAACCAATACTTAGCCTTAACTAAACCATGAATAAAATATATCAAAATCTTCTCTGAACCTTTGGCTATCTGCCGATAAATTTGTTTTGAGTGTAGCTTAAGTTTTCGCTGAGAAAACTCTAACGCAACCTTTTGGAATTTTTTACTGAAAAGAACTTTAACTATTCTTTACTTTATCTTGACGCAACCCATACTTAACCTTAACTAAACCATTAGTAAGTTATATTAAAATCTTCTTTGAACCTTTGGTAAAAAAAAAAAAAAAGAAAAAAAAAATAATAAACCCGACAAGACCTTAACTTACGACCAAAAAATGACGAGCCTGTCCCTTTACCCGCTCGGCTACCGCGGCTTATAACAATATATGAAATGGAGAGGTATATATACGTCCTGAAATATTTATTCAAATTTCGTCGGCCAATATTCCGAAAGCAGTTAATCATTCGACAGAGTTATATAGATAGCCTTGTAGTACTAATTAACATTTACAAGTGTGCAAAGTTTCAAAGGGAAACTTGATGTACACTTGAGGTCTTCTCCTTGTTAGACATATTCGTAATAATTTATTACCTTCGCTTGTTACAAAAACCGTTCCTTTTATCTACGCGAATGAAGTTAAACTAGTTTTTAAAAAGTTAGGAATCGTGAAACGTGAAAGAATCATCTTCCAAAAGAAAAACTGTCTCTCTCTCTATCTCTTCTAACTTTTCTTTATTTTTCTTAAAAGAAATGAACTTTTACAGTTGTAGTTGAATATATCGAATGCGTAGTACACCCAGAGGCGTTCCACGTTAAAACGTAAGCAAAGATTTACGAACTTCCAGGTTTACATTCAATCGAGACGGTTGTCCGATGGTGACCTGGTTACGTGCTGGGAAAGTCTCGAAGTCGTAGACTGTCTATCGATGAACTAACGTCTGTCTGTCTCTCTCTCTCTTTCTCTTTCTTCCTCTTCTTGTCTATATACGTGTATATATACATGTGTGTGCCTGTGTGTGTGTGAGTTAGGTACGTTAAGAGAATGAAAAAGAAATAAGACCGACGACACCTTACTCTCAGTGAACTCTTACATTTCCACATTTATTTCGTCTACTCTCTTTCTCGATCGAAAAGAAAAGGACTGAAGGATTCTTGGGAGGGAGGAGCAGAGAAAAGGGGAAAAAAAAGGATTCAAAGGAAAGAAATAAGAACAAATCAGATACTTTTTGAGATGTTACAAGATAGAGAACAGACTGAACTTGATACCTTGGTAGTATGAGCACTGAAGTTTGACAAAAGTTCGAGATATCGGAATTTCATGCGAAAAAGTGCACCCGTTTGTTCTTTTTTTTTTACTATCAAGTTAAAAACAGGAAGACGAAAGGAAAGAGAGAGAGAGACATGACGATGAGAGATAGTTAAAATATAAAATAAAAATACGAAAGAGGAATCTAAAACGAGGACGAAAGAATTTCTTTTCTTTTTTGTTTTATTCTGAAAAGAAGAAAAAATGTATAGTCGAATCTCAGTTTTGGAAATTTGCACGTTTTTTAACGCGTTGACTGCCACGAGGGTCACCGGTGATCGACAAGTACCAGATTTATAGAAATACTTGACAACCTATACCGAATAGTTCTGTCCGATTTTGGAATGAAACCAAATACAAATTATGGGCAAAACTTTCCGGTAGACCTAATATCATTTAAACAAATGACAATCGTGACGCCACGGACAATTCCTGTAAAATTGGAGTATCGTTCAACGTGTTAAGACACATTATATGTGTGTGTGAGTGTGTGTGGGTGTATTATATATTATAAATAATATTATATTAGTGGTGTTAGGGTAGTACGAAGTAACTTTGTTGTTTATCTTTCCAATTATTGACCGGGTTGGCTTCTCGCGTGAGTAGGGGACGTTTCGAGGAACGCGACCATGCGATAAAAAAAGATAGGAAAAGAGCATATAACTTGTGGCGGGGATTATCGTAGCTTGGACTCATTTTATAGCTCGGTTTGATCAAAGATCACCCACCCATTGCGTTCTTTCGTTCTTTTTTTTTTCGGCTCACCTCTTCCAACCCACTCTCTTTTGTCTTTTTTCCCTTTTGATCGTTTCTCTTTCTTTTTCTCCCTTTGTTAACGCGGATTAGGTTACAAGGTATTTGTTTTTTTTTCTCTCTCTCGACACCACCCTTTACTTTACGATATCATTTTTTTTATATCTTACACTTATGGGATACAATTTCAATATTTTTCTTTTCTAATGAAAACTTTTTAAAAAGTCTTTGGATTAGAATTTGAAGTCTTTGTGTGTGTTTTTTTAATAATATTACTTTTCAATCTTTTTTTTCTTGTGGCTTGGTATGATTCTTATATGGGTCAGTAAATCGTACTACGTACCATTTTACATGAACAAGTAATTTAAGGGTCGATTAACACCAGGTGGAATAAATTAATATAAATAAACATTATTATTAATATTATTGAATATTTTTTGAGAAATAATTAATATACAAATTAGGTTTGTTTTGTGGATTCTTGAATCATCTTATGTTTGTCTGAATAAAATAAGTTCAATTGAATTTAAATGAGAAGATAGAAAATAATTTATGGAAGAGAGGGTATTGGAGATAAAAATTTAACAAATTTTATTTAAACATAGAATAATCGTAATCCTCTCCTCTCTATATTTCGATTATATACTGAAACCTTCGGAAGCACATGCGGTCCAGGGAACCAGCTTATAACTGACCAGATGCGACCCCGTGATATTCCAAACAACCACCAACCGGATCTGCACTCGAGTTCTTAGTGATCTATGGCCAACCATTTTGAGCTACCACGAGAGAGAGAGAGAGAGACACTCAGAGCATTGAACAGAGTTAGACGGAGAGAATATGCATATGTATGTGTGTGTGTGTGTGTGTGAGAGAGTGTATATCGTGTTAGCTAACGATATAACGCACGATCGCACCAGACTAATACGAAATCCCTTCGTGATTAACCAAGAACCTTTATCGATCGTGCCCTATCAAGTTCTAAGCTGAAAATTGAAATTTCACTCGACGATTTTCCTATGAGTTTCTATACAAAGGCAACATCAATACGTTAACCACCAAATATTACGTTTCTAAAGAGGAACACTGGGTGGTCAACGTCTGCATCGATACAACTTCCAAAATATACCTTACACGAACAAATTTGAAATACAAAAGTTGCTTTAAAAAGGTTTAAAAAGGTACACTGTGTGTAATTTTTTTTTATAGGTGGAAGATGTTTCGTAGATTTCAAAGACAACTTTGTTTTTTTTTTTTAAACAGAATATTATATTTTTTAGGCAACCCTAACAAAACGTCTGCACCAATACAACTTCCAAAACATGCGTTGCAGAAACAAATTTCAAGTACAAAAGTTGCATGTGGTTTAAAAATGGTACACTGTGTTACAAATAATAATTTTCTAACGAGAAAATATTATTCGAATAATTCGATTCGATTTGGTTTCATTTCTTTTACTTGTTTTCCTTGTTACTTCATTTTTACTTCTCGTTAATCAATCAATCATACACAAGCACATAATTAATAATATTAATTGGGACAATTCGATTCGACAATTTGATTTCATATTTTTGTTTACTTGAACAAATTTCTTAATAACGTTTTAAATAATTCATTAAAGTTAGTTTAATATTAAAAAACAACAATAATTCCAATAGAAATTCTTTCCTATGAAATAAAACAGCAGAAAAAAAGAACGTGGGTAGTTACTTTTCTTTGAGATAGAAAGCTTTTTTCTTTTTCTTCTTCTTATTTTTTTTTCTCTCGTGTTAGAAGGTCAAAAGAAAAGAAAAAAAAGGGTTCTCCGTAATAATGACCTCTATTATTCACGCATAAGTCGAGTCGAAGAGACTTTAGAGAGTTGTTCGTAGCGAAGGTTACGTTTAGGGTGGGTCTCGTGAAACAACATCAATCTAAAATACCTCGATAAATATCACTTAGAGAAATGGTTCAATTCGTTCACCTACTTACGATGAGTTAAAGGCTATTATTAGGAGGAAGGGGGGGGGGGGTGGAATGTATTAAGAAAGAGACAATTAACTGAGGACTTAAAAGGGAATTACGGTTCTTTTGATTATATTTCTCGTTGTCCTTGATCAAGGAAAGTACCCAGAGAGAAAATTCAGGGTGTGTTTTGAGTTTGCACAAAGCCAATGAAAACTACTCTCTCTTTCTATGTGTCTGTGTGTGTGTGTGTGTGTAAGAGAGAGAGAGACAGAGAAAAACACATGTGGGATTCGCTTGAAAAACTTTAGTCCACCCTTGGACATATTTATCGTAGGTGTGCCGGACGCGTTTACTATACATATGGTTGGTATTTTTATATCAGGACGAATTCATTATCTCAAATCGATAAGAAAAAAAAAGGAAAAATATCTGAGATATTCTTCTATCCTCACCACACTTATCGCACTTACGATTCATGTTAAAGTCGTAATCTTGTAACTTGGTTTGCAATAATCCTTTTTTTTTATTTACATATTTCGAAAGTATTATATATTAGAATTGACTGTACAAATTTTAGACCGAAATTCGAAATATTGACGAAGTTATAGGATTTATAAGTGAGCATCTCGTAGTAGAATAAATCAGCTGTTCAAACTTTCAATGCCTTTTTCTCGAAACAACGTTTTTTACGATCAGCTCGGGTAATAAAAAAACGTTCTATTCAACCTATTGAACTGAAATTTGGATATGTTATTCTACTCATCAATAGTTCTTTCTATTGACGTCCCTAACTTTTCATTTTACAGCCCAATTTCCACTAAAAAGTCCCTTTTTTTTTGAAAGCCCACCGTTTTGTTATTTTTCAACAAAATCGTTTAATCCTAGTTCCAACCAGAATGGCAAGCTTACAGAACGATAATCTTTTTGACTTTTTTGGCATCAGTGCCAAGTTGAGTGTCGGTCACCGGTGGCCACCCCCAATGGCAATCAAGGTGTTAAAAGTTTAAAGTAACACACGATTATGAATCGATAAAATAATCCTATCGATTAGAATGAATGTTTGGAAGGTTAATGTATAAAAGTTAGGATGATTTATTTGTTAATCATTTTATAAGGAGTTGTATGTAAAGTTTAGTATTTCATTAATAAGATCATCGTATAGCGTATCGAATGATTTATTGTAATTCCTGAAATAACAAACAACCGGTACGCGTGCCATAAATTAATCTTTAAACGTACGAATGGGGTGTACACACACACGCACACACACATACACATACACATAGAGGTCTGTAATAAACAGTTTATATCTAAATTATGGCAATGGTTGCAACGAGAATAGTCGACGTTCATATACACACATTATCCTTGATTATATAATGTTTATAAATGTAAATACTGTAATAAATGCATTGGTAGGAAAATTGCATATTTTCTTTAACCAAAGTTAAGTGAAGGTATTATCATTGTATCGTACTTTAATCTTTTATAATTCATTGGTTCAGAAAATACCGATGAAACAAATACAGGTAGCCCTCTTATAACACAGCATCCTCTAATACGGTTTCGCTCCAACATGATTCGTAAATTGCAAAAACCTTTGTACAGCATTGTACTTCAACATCTACTTTTTGTACTGGCTCTGGGTCTCATACAAAACGGTTTCACACAACACGGAATTTTGTAGGAACCTATTTACCGTGTTAGAGGAGGGTTGCCAGTATTAAAATTTTGTTAATGTCTCAACTGATAATCGAAATGTTTTGTATTTTTATTAAATAAACATTTTAATATCTCACCCACGTACTTTGCCTTGTACAAATAAAAGCTAAATTTTTAATCAATGTTTGAACTTTTAATAAACAATAAAAATTCTTAAAATATTTGTCTTTACGATAAAAATAGTATCGATCGTTATTGAAAAAATCAAAGAGTAATTTTTCCCAAAACTAGTTCGTTTAGTAGTCGTAAATCTAGCTTCCCTTTTTTACGAGCTCAACCTTCCCCCTTCTTCTTCTTCTTCTTCTTCTTCTTCTTCTTTCTGACATTCTTCAGAGAAGGAATAGGGAATGTTCCAGGGCAAGAAAGTTAGTTATTGCTTTCCGATTCGGTGTCATACTTTCATACTCTTCCACCTAGTTACTTCCTAGGTATGAAACTATGTGCTTTGAAACTTTGTCATGCACGTGCAACACGTGGTAAAGACATTTGCCGAGGGAAAAACGCGAAAGTCAATCTATAATGTAGGCTGTATGAGTCATGTGCTTTGATCGATAGACGTTCTACGTTCCTAGTTGCTAAGCTTCAAAGCCCACTCCTCTTCCTCCTCCTTCGTTCGTGATTTTTTATACAATTTTGTCTGCTCTCGATTTGTTGTTTTTTTTTTTTAACAAAAAATATTAATTCATGTAAAATATTCAAAGATATTGGAACGTATCAGAAACCATGAATGATATTTTTTTCGTAACATTTCTAAACAGATATGTGCGTTATTATACTCGTTAGTTTGATTAACGAGCTACGTCCAGATTCTAAAGTAATTCTTATTATTTATTTCTACTCTTTTATTTTCTTTTCTTTTTTTTCCTTTCTACTTTCTCGTTTTTTCTTCTCGCCTAAAAGAATAAGAGTAATCTCTTAAGGAGATCAAAAATTAATCTCCAACACGAACGTTTCATGTTTTCTTATCGATCTTACCGATTAGTTTATTCGAAAGAATAAATGACTATACTTTAAGCCTGTAATGATTAATACGAAAAATATATTTATTCTTTTACATAATGAAAAAAAAAAATAATTTAACACATACACTAAGTAGAGATAAAATTTATTTAGAATAAATTAAATTTTGGTTTCTAATTATGCGTAGATCAAAAATCATAATTTGATATGAAATATAATTGTATAATAAATAAATGATGAAACAAGAACCTGGTAGGGTGTTTTATAATCGAATGATATGTGGTGTTAATGTTGGATTGAATTTGAAATGAAAATCGATGAAAATCGATGAAAGGTTTTGAGAGGAAAAGTGTTTGTCTGGTTAGTCGGATGAACTTTTTTCGAATGTTTCACGGATGTTTAAATGTCGGTTAACATAACATTGATAATATCGTTGAAGCTTCAACATCGGCCTTTCTCATTCGAGTTGTTCTCGCTTTATCGATGGAAAAGCATCGATAACCAAGCGTTCCACAGAACAATGTGCCAGCTACCCTCGACCGACCACTATCACCGAGTAAAACTCTCGCCCTAAAATCTAAGTACTTGTCGTCACGCAAACTAACACATCTCTAAACACTAACCCTTACTAAAACTACACTTTCAACATTTATTTCTATATCCGAGCAGACCGTTTTGTAATACGAATTATTAATAATGATCAGTTTTTAACTGAAATTTTCCTAATTTCTTCTATTACCTAATTTTTCTTCTTTTCATTTTTCATATTTTTTTAAATTAAATGCTGAATTTTATTCAACGTTCTAAAAGGACAAAAAAATATATTTCTTATAATAATTTTCCCAAACAATAAATAATAATTATTTAATACTTTGATTATTCATATTTTTCAGAAACTTTCTCTACGAAATGTCAAAATAAAAATGTATTAGGTCGTCGTTTAAGTTTCTTCATTATTTTTCAGTATAAAATATTTTTTTTCAGTTGTATTTAATATTACTTTACTTAACAATATACGATATTATTCCTATTATCTTTCTCATAATACTATGGAATTTAATATTAGTAAAATAATAATAAATATAAAATATTAAATATAAAAAGTTAAATAAGAAAAAGGTAGAAACTTATGGGAGAACCTAATACAATTTTTTATGAAATGTTTTTCTTTCTTGTAGGATTAATTACATCTCAGAAAAAATTAAATATTCAAATTTATATATACGCAATTTATTAATTAAGTAAAAATAATTAAATAAAAATATAATGTTTGTCGTCTTGACGAAGTTTTGATTCGAAACTCGACCACACGTTTACCTTGGGTTGAAATAATCTGACACGTCATTAACTATAAAAAATAAATGATGAGAAATTTCAGAGAGAAAAAAAGAAAATACAAAAGAGTTGGAACGGGTGGGAAAGGAGGGAAGAAAGTAAGCTTCGTTTCGAATAAGATTTCACCTTATTTCCAAGCTGAAATAACTCTCCGAGCGCGTATAAGAGTCGAGTTTTATTACAAGTTTGAATTTTATCTTTTTCTCTTTCTTTTTTTTTTGTTGTTGTTCTATGTGTATGTGTGTGTGTGTGTTGTGTGTGTGTGTGTGTGTGTGTTCTTTTCTAGTTTCATTATTCTTTTCGTTTCGTTTCGTTTCGTTTCGTTTCGTTTCGTTTTCCCATGCTTGGAAGAGAACTCGTATTGCCCTCCCATGAGACAGTACATCGTACACTTTCCTGATTATTTTATGAAAACGTCTATTATTCCACATGCTCTTGAAACGTTTATATCTCAAGCACGAAAAACTGTGGCAAACAAAAAAAAAGAAAATAGGAAGAGAGGAAGGAAGGAAGGAAGGAAGAAAAAAATGGGAGGAGGGTGGAGAAAGAAAATGATTGGGGGAAAAAAAGATAATGGTTTTAAGAGTTGTGAATTTCAAGGACTTTCACGAATAAAACATCTTATTCATTTTTTATATCATCAAGGCAATTTTTCTTCGACAACGAATCCGTCATCCTGGTTAGAAAATATTGTCATTCGTAATAAAAAGAAACAATCAAACTCTTATGTCTTTTTTGTTTCATAAATTTGGTTAAACAAATCGTTGATATTTCTGAAAGTTTTCTTTTTATTCGATATAAATCATCAATGTTTTGAAACAAAGTTTAATATTTATTGCACATCTTAAAGAATTTCAAGCTCGTTTAAATTTTTATTAGCTCATTGATTCGATAACGTAGAAAATATTTTGATTAATTATAACATCATAAACATTTATGTCAAATACACAAATGATTTTTTCGTACGAATCCCAAACTACTGACCGTAAATAAAAACAAAAAGTCCTATTGAAAATTTCAAAAGAAAAGAAGAAGATACTCGACCGATAGAATCAACCCAGTGATGTAAACAAATCTAAATACTTTACACGCAAGTGATGTTTAAAAACCGAATGGTGAAGGGTGAAAGAGAGTGGACGAGGGGAAAGGGGAAAGGGAGGAAGAAAATTAAAAGCAACGAGAAGTAAAAATAATATCCCTCGATGTAAATGCAATTCTAACTGAAAAGAACTTCAACCGTCCATTCGTCTTTCATTCTTCCCGCACACATTTAAAAACGTTAAATTAAAAAAACCCAAGAAAAATTCTTTTTTAGAAAAGAAGATACCTTTTTCCTTTTTCGACATTCCTCCTTTTAACCCATCATCGTACCAGTGCCATCGTCGTTTGTATTTTCTCGTACACTCGACGAAACGAACGAATTTTATTCGGTGAGCTAACAAAAAGGGTAACACCGAAAAGCAGCATGAAAAATTTCCCTTTAGCGGAATTCAGAATTATAACGAGATGCTGCCATTGGACGAAACATTTTCTTCTTTTATTTTCTCTCATTTTCATTCTCACTCTCGCTCTTTTCCCATCATTTTTACTTTTCACGAATATCCATTTAGGCGTGGACTTGCAAGTACGAATAAAAAAAATCGAGGCAAAAGAGCTAATAAATGAACGAATTCCCCTCCACCCCCCCCCCCCCCCCCCCCACTTCCCCTTCTCTTCACCTCTTCCCCTTCTTCATCCTCTTCTCTTCTTCTCCTCTTTCTCCTTCCTTTTTCTTTCTATCATTTTTTCTCTTCTGTGAAACTCCAACATTTTATTCCCTACTCGCGAAGTATACTTTCTCTTTATATCCAACTTTTCAGTTTTTTTCAGTTTTTTTCAATTTTTTTTCTTCATTTTTACCCCTTTTTATTTAATTAAACGGTTTACGCTCCTCTCTTTTCATCCGCTTTTGATTATAATCTACATTCTATCTTTTCAGAAAGTGTCGAGAGCTATTCGATAATAATTTTCTATAGGAAACCAAAGACCTCGTTGAAAAGTTTTGTTCTTTTCATCTGTCGTGAATGAATATTGTATGGATTATATTATAATGTTATACTTGCGTACATTAAAAGAGACGAATAATAATCCATAAGGGAAAAGAAAAAAGAAAACTTTAGAATTATGTTTGACAAATTCGTACGAAAATTTCATTACCTTTTAGTTTTGTCTATCGAATTGTCGTAATTTATATTTTAATACGTCGATTGTTTTTATTTTTCTGTTTTTTTTGTATCGATTCAAACAAATGTTTTATCCATTTAAAAACTTGATTATTATTTATATTTTTTTATTTTTTTATTATTTAAGTTATTAGATTTGCCAAATATGAAATGGAGCAAAAAATACACGTAATTGAATTCGAAATTTGCTCCATTTTTCATACTTGACAGACCTAATATTTCAATTAAAAACTCCAGTATTCTATGTTCGTATTTGATTTTTATTTCATGTGTAATATATTTATATATTTATATGAATGTGTATGTTATATATGTGCAATGGATTCGTGCATGTATAGATAAATGTGTGGAACGAAGACGATTATCGAAATTTTCAAGCTCATATTACCAAGAAACACCTTGACGTACTAGTTGTTCCAATGCAAGTCTAATTTTCTTGGAAGTTTCATAGGAAGCTTTCTCTCTCTCTCTCTCTCTCTCTCTCTTTATTCCTCTCAGTGTTTCTCTAATCGCTCATGTTCCTTTTATAACACGCAACCATCGCGTTAATTAAGAAATCCGAGAGAGAAAGAGATAGAATATATATTTCTTATCGACGCTACCTTCCAAGATTACTGCAATTTCGTATTAACATGGAATTTTAGAAAATTTCACAGTTTTCTAAATCGATTAGAAACTATCGTGGAGGAAATCTTTGATAACAAAAATTAATTTCGTATATTTTATTTTAATCTTTTAGATAAATTAATATTAGAAGTATAATAAATAATATAATTTATTAAATTTATATTAATCAGTTAACTGAGTTTGACGAGTATACTCGTCATGGAGAAGTGTGAAAATAATTAATAAAATTGAGTATTTTATAAAATAAACCTATCTTTTTGATGGAATATTTTAACAACGACTATATTCGTCATCGATCGATTTTCGTGACACACAGAGGGTGCGCACTTTCAAAACGGAGCAACACAACTAGTTAAATGTCAATCAAAATTATAAAAAATTCTTTGATCTATTGAAAGTACGAAATTTGTCCAAAAACGTTGAAAGAAAGGACGTTAGAAAATGAAATTTATCGATCATGGAACTCGTTAATTTACTATGATAAAAAAGGAAAAGAAAGAACATTTTTTTTTTATCTCTGGAGGTTTATCATCGACGAGTTTCTATTTACCTACATCATTTTTATCGTAGATCAATAGACAACATCATAATAATCGGTACCGATCACGCGATCATTTTTTATAACCAGTATTATCCAACAAACTACCTTTCCTTTTTTCTTATTCTACATCAATTTTCTCTCTTTTTTCTTCTTCTTCTTCTTCTTTCTCGATGTATCAATTTCCAAAAAAATCTTCTTCTCCTTCAATTTGTTACAACGTGAAATAATTTGTTAGTCGTTTTGAAAAATAAAGGAAGTGTAATCGTCTTTACATGTATGTGTGTGTATGTGTGTGCATGTGTGTGATATCTGAAAGAATGAAAGTGAAAAAGTGCTAAAGGGTCTAACATTGCCTCTTAATCGAACGAACCAAAAGAAAATGAAATAAAAAGTAAGTTTAGTATATAGGATAGATAAGATAGATAGATAAGATAGATAGATAGAGAGATAGAAAAAGAAAGAGATAGAAAATGAAACCGTATGATGAAAAGAAAAAGAAAAATTATAGCCTAATGAAACTTCAGAGAATTTCTTTTTTGCTGGTCAAAGATTGAAAATTCATTCCTCGTCCTAATTTCCACTATTCTTTTTTGTAATATTTTTTTTCTTTTTCTTTTAATATTAGAATAACTCGTAATATATTATTATTATTATTATTATTATTATTATTATTATTATGTAATTTTTTCTTGTATTCGTCTCTGATTTAAGGTTTTTACTGAAACCAGATGGGACACTTCCAAGTCTGGTTCATTATTCATTTCGTGTTTAGAAATATACGTATTATACTACATGTTTTTAGAATAATAACCTTCTGTATATCTTGGTGTGTGTTGGGTGTAGTTGTAGTTGTGTTAGGTGCTGTTTAAAATTATTAAGTATGATTACTGTGGCTGTTATTATCAGAGGTATTACGAATATTCCTTACTGTTTCCAGATTCTTTCTATCTCTTGTACTAATGGTATATATCTTTCTATATTTTTTGTATTTTTGGATAAGTTTGTTGAGTATTGAGATGTCAACGAGGTATCTAATTTTTCTCTTTTTTATCTGTGAATTTAATATATGATCTGTTTAACTTTGTTCTGTGTGTAGTATTGTGTCCCAATATAATATTTTTTATTATTGTAATTTTCTTATAATAATTATAATAAGTATTTTAATATTATTAGGTTGTCAAGTATAAAATGGAGCAAGAAACGTATATAATTAAATTAAAATTTATTCCATTTCATTATTATTATTGTTATTCTTATTATATTGTACTTTCATTTATATCTTTCCTTTCTTTTTCTTTGTTTTATTTTATTTTTTTTTTTCATCACCTCAAACGTTCGCATTAATGGCATCACGGAGGAAGTATATAGCACAAATGTGCACTAGCGTTTTAAAGTGAACATGAAAAATGTAAACGCTGTGAAATATATCGCCATTAGTATTACGTCGGATTAGAGCTCTTATTTCATTCCCCCAACTCGACGACCGGCCATTTCTTCCTTTTTCTTTTTTTTTGCACCGAGTCTGAAGTACATATTATAAAGTTCTCACGCCTTAATTTTAAACATAATTGTACTCACTTAATTGCATGCATATATATACTCGCACACATACACACACATACACACACGCGCGTTTACGTATACCTAAACTCTTGCATATTTGGAAGAAAGAAAAAATACTAATCGAGCAGAGTGTCGCGTATCTTTTCACTCGACTAATTTTTGTTTATATTAAAATATACGAAATAAATAAATACATTTTTGTATAAAAATCTTATTCAAAGAAATAATCGTCCTTAGTTACATTAAAATATGTTCGAATATTTTTCCATTGAAACAATTTATCCGAGCTCGTACAATTTTATTTGTATTCATTATTCGTCCCTTTTTTTTAAAAGGTTTAAAAAGGTTCGTTATTATCCCCTTTTCTCCCTCCAACCCAAATCGTGTAACAAAAATCTTTAAATATACTTTACCTGCCTTAAAAAAATTTCTACCTAAATTAAAAGCAAAAATTAGTCGATAAAATCTATAAAATTAAAAGTAAAAGTATAATAAAAGATAAAAATCATTATTATCGTAAGAAATAAAAATGAAACTAAACGATAGTACCGTGATAATTAAAACTAATATAATACAATTATAATATCATCGAAATATAATTAAAAAGAAAAAAAGAAAGAGGGATTAAAATCCATGCTTCGTGTTGCTCATTTTTATTTTCAACGATATCTCAACCCTGACACAATGTACTCGCTCGACATTAACGAAAGAAACACAAAATAAAAAAAGCAAAAAGGGATAATAAAAAAAAAGAAAAGGGGTAAAAAAGGAATATACTCTCGTCGAAGGAAAAGAAAGGGCTTACGGGAAAGATGAAAGGAGTGTGTGTTCCATTGAAAAGTTAGACAGCACTTAAAAGATCCGCATATGTACTTCCATCTCCTTGCAACCTCCTTGACGCTACCTACCCTCCTTCCCCCATCCTCTTTCTCTTTTTTCCTGAGCCATCTTTTTCTTTTACTTTTCTTTTTTTTTTAGGTGTTCGTTGAAACGCACGTCTACTAGCGCAAAAATGTACCTCGGAGTGAAGCACACACTTCAAATTCCTAACAGCACCACGAGGCTGTTTCTCGTTTTCCCTGTTACCCTCTTACCCCACACCCCCACCTCCACCAAACTCTTTTTCCTCCATCTCAGAAGCCTCACCCAACTCCTTCTTCAACCCCTCCCCTAGTTTCTCTCACCCATCTCACTTTTTTTTCAACTATTTCTCACTCTCCACTTTCACGTCATTATACTCACAACGAACTTCTGCTTTCCATTTTCTGGTAAGAAAAAAAAATAATAAGGAGGAAGTGTTATCGAAACGCCAACTTGTTCGTTCGTTCTTTCGTTCTTTAGTTAAGATTTTTTTCGATCCTTATTTTCCTATATCAGGGTTTCGTCAAGCAGGGTAAACTTTTTTCTTTCCTTTTTTGCTCGTTTGCGCAACAAAATTGTTCGTCGATCGGATATTGAAGATTAATTAATACTCGTAGCCTTTTTTTATTAAGTCACTTTTTCTATCTGTCAATGGAGTTTATACGAAAAGAAACTCTGTTAGTAACTCCGCCTGCAGTTCTCTGGGTGAATTCGAGTAGCCCAGAGACACTGTTGCCGGTCCCAAGCCCGAATGAAAGAAGAGGGAGTAAAAAGGATTCCTGGTTCACAGAACAGGGACGTCAGTCTCGAATAACGAACCGATTCACGAGTAAAAGACCAAGGCAAGGAAAACGATTCACTTGCTGAAAATGGGCCTAACACAAGCCTCAGGCCTAGCGTAAGAAAAAGTAATTATTGGCAACCGTGCGAAATATTTGACCATTTTATAGGAAATAGTTGTATTTTAATATCTGAACCTTTTAAAAAGGTTAATCAATTAATATTTTAAGATTATTTATTTATTCATTTATTTTTCGTCAGCTTTTAAAATCAGTTATCATATATTGAAATGATTTTTATTTCTTTTTTTTACGAAGAGAGAAATAAAAATTTGAATAATATAACAATTTTTGGAAAAAGATCAAATGGATAACTATAAAGGGGAGCTATGAATATATGAAATATATTGTTCATAAGAAAATATGTAGACCACGAATAAGGATATCCTAATACTAACAGACACAATTTTTAACTTTTTGACGTAAGTTACTGTCAAGCTTCTTTTTTGAGCTTTTTCTTCCCCTCTTTGAATTTGTAAGTCACGAGAAGGAAAATATATTGCAGTTGTAAAAATGAACGCCCCATATACGCACACACATACACACACACATGAACACGTGCGTATACGTGAACAGGAAATACAGAAGTGGTCGTCCACTTAGAATTTTTTTTTATTACTTTTTATTCCTTTTCTCGAGAAAGAGAGAGAGTGCGACAAGCCAAACCGCAAAACTGTGTGTGACCGTTCTTTCGTAAACGCTCTCTACGCTTTCGTTGAAGCTTCGTTGAGCTTTTAACTGACAAAGGAAAAGAAAGGGAAAGAAGGAAATGGCAGGAAGAAATGAAAGAAAGAAAGAAAGGTAGTGAAAAAGTACAAAGTTCCAACATTCCGAAGCAGTTGCGATACTTTTTACAACTCAGACACGTATTACAAGTATGTCACGTTTCAAAAATATCTACCATCTCTATCTCATTAACAACTATTTTACAAAATTAGAATTTATTTTTTATATTTCTAGAAAGAAATTTGATGTATTTTACAAACATCTCATTAAAAGTTAATCAAACCTTAGGCTCGTTAACTTTTCTGAACCCGTTTAAATAAAATTATAAGGAATATATTAAATTTACAAAATTATTTTTATCGTACAAATTAAAGTATATAAAATTAATCATTTTTTTAAATTATAGAATAAAATGAAGGATATATGAAACTCTGTCAAACGAATTTCAAATTTGGCTATACGCCATTTCCATTTGCAAAGTGCACACTTACAACCATAAAACCATACAACCATATAAATGTTACACTCTTATATTTTGAAGTGTACACAAACTGAAAATTATATTAAATTCAAATAATATTTTAAAAATAATTTTAATCATACAAATTAAAGTATATAAAATTGATCAATTCTTTATTATCAAATAAAATGAAAAATATATGAAATTCTGATAAACGTGAATTTCAAATTTGGCTATATGCCATTTCCATTCGCAAAGTGCACACCTACAACCATACAAATGTTGCACTCTCTTATATGTCAAAATGCACATACACACACACACATATACAATCGTTACGTAATATAAACATGAGTATATAGCTATTAGATCGACTCTATTTATAAATCATTATGCGAATGACGATAACGTTCTAGCATACCACACAGTTGGATATCTCGCGATATATCGCGACTGACTCGGAAATCATGGAATATCAGTTTGCGTCGGACAGCTAGAGTGACCGTGGTACAAACGATATCCTGACTGTGGCCAATCCAATATTCCAAACCTATATACAAGTATCCGTTAACTCCTTGTATTTCCTGACGATTCGCTCCGATAAATTTCAATTCAATCAACTATTACTACATTCATTACCCTCTCTCTCTCTCTCCCTCCCTCTCTCTCATTCACATACTGACACACTCTTCCATTTCTCTCGTAATTCCTATTTTCTGTATATTTTCTTCATGACCTTGATCAAAGTTATAAATCATTTTATAAAAACACTTTCTTTTTTGCCTCCATTCTTTAACTCTGCTTTTAAAATGACAATTTGTGCATTTTGTTTTGCCACTCTGTTTTGTAATTGAACCTCGTTTCATTTTATTAATTAAAGTGTCATTTTTAAAATGACGTTACCGTGTAAAAAGGAGTTTACATTTGTAGACAACACATTTAACCTTATGTTCTAACGATCCTACAAACACACACACACACACACACACACACATGTACAGAGAGAAAGAGACAGACGTTTGAGATAATTTAAGAAAAATGTATCATTTATTCTTCAACGTCGAGTTAAGACCCTTTAGTTTTGTCCCATAATGAGAAGCTTTTTCTTGGATAGACACGTCCATAATGTTCCTTCACTCGTTTATAACCTAGTCGTAATTGTATCGACTTTGTAAGAAAATATTTACCTAGTATCTTATAAAACACTATGTGTATAGTATTATATCGATAACGTAATAACCTAACAACACTGCAACCTCCTTTCGTCTATTCAATTTTTAGGTTTAGGTTTAGGTTTAACGATCGTTATTTCACACGTTTAAATATCATTAAATTATATTCTACTTTTTAATACTGTGGTTTTATTTTATATTTTATTTTATTATATTTACTCCTTGAATTTAAAATAAATTATGTATCAAAGTTGTACGATACTTAAATTGTACCCCCATTTGTTATAAAATTAATGCAAATTCATTTTTGAAACACACAAAATTAAACTAACACATAATTTGGAGTTATAGTAATTATTTATAATTAATCAAAATTATGTGAAGTTTTTTTTAGGGACTTAATTTGTTTAAACTTTGATATTTAATATATTTTGTTTATCATGAGTGCATGGTACTGATTTATGGCAAAAGTTAAATAACGTGATTTTCATTTCGTTCGAAGTTTGTGCCAAAAAGAACGCACAGATACGTTCGATAAATATTTTTCCTTCGAATTACTGCTTGACTAAATAAATAATAATACAGAGAGAGTGGAAGAGATAGAAAGATGAATGGATGTACACACATATACAACGCACGAGGGTGACCCAATAGGGTGTAAATAGGTTAAATATTTCCCACAATCGATAACTGATTCTTTAACAATTTCTACGTCAATTTCGTCTTTCCAATTTACAAGATATTACGATTCCAATTACGAGCCTAAAAAAGAAGAAACAGAAAACCTGATTGATCTTTCGGGAATAATAAAACAATCTTTTCGGTTGACCCTGTACGCGTAAAATTGTTGCAAACAAAATATAATAATTAATATTTTGTTTCGTTTGTTCTATTCCTTGCTCATTCTTTTTTTCCTTCTTCTTTTTGGTTGTTGTTATTTAAATTTTCTTTTCTATCTTTTTTGGTTAGTTCGAAGTACAATGGCCGACCCTGACGAGGGGTTGAATTTAGTCTTCCTTTTTCAGTTTTATTATTGCTCGCATTCCTTCCTTTGGCGTTACCAATTCAAATGGAGCAGACTGATTTTATTGCGGAAGTTACGGTCGGAAGCGGATCTCTGCAAGTTTACGCGAGGCGAGGTACCCACCTCGTCCTTCGGAATTGGAAATACCGGCTGGCATTATTATTCGTAGGAAAAACGGTATTATACCTACGGCTAGCGAGCATTTTAATTTTCTGCTTGAAATCCCCAAAAGGGAAGAAGATACAACAATAAAAATATATTCCAAATAACGTGTATTATATTTCTATTATCGTTATTATGCTATTTCTTTTTCTATTACATGATTATTACTGTTCAAAATATTTCTCTATTCATGATTATACATGAGATGTTTTTTTAAATAATATTGGAACCATAAACGGAGGGTTACTATCATACTTGAATAACTAAATCAAAAATGTACGAGAAAATTTGTTTATACGAGGATTTGTATTTGACAAAAGTAACGTCAAAAAATTTCTTTTCATACACGTGCACTTTTATTTACAATTTTAGCTCGAAGGATTTTATTTAAAATGTGCAATAATATTTGTTAATACGAGCATTTATTTTCGAAAAAAATTATCTCAAAAATCTTGTTCAAACACGTGTATTTATTTACAATTTTTATTCGAAGGATTTTATTTAAAATGTGCAATAATATTTGTTAATACGAGCATTTGTTTTTGGAGAAAATAATATCAAAAATCTTGTTCAATACACGTGCATTTATTTACAATTTTAATTCGAAGGATTTTATTTAAAATGTGCAATAATATTTGTTAATACGAGCATTTGGTTTTGACAAAAGTAATATCAAAAATCTTGTTCAATACACGTGCATTTATTTTAATTTTAGTTCAAAGTATTTTATTAACTCACCCTCGAATATATTATTGTACTTTTTAAATATGTTTGCAAAAACATTTGCACACAACACAAAATCATTTCTAATTAATTCTACTCTTATTGTTAAACTTTTCGAACGAGTCTTTCTACGACCAAATTTCATCGTACGTTTTTAATTCGTATCATTAATTCAACATGTTGACATTTTTTTTGGTACGTTCAATTACAAATACGTAATACCATTTTTGTTTGTTTTTGTTTTTGTTTTAATTGCGAATCATAAAAAGAAAACGTGTAATCCAAATAAAACTTCACATATATATTTTTCTAATTTACATAATTAAAGAATATATAAACGATTGAGAAACGTTGGAAAAAAGGTTTCGTATAATGAAGTAATTAGTAAACGCTTTGCCGAGCATAAAACTCGGAGAATTCGTTTAATTATTTCACCTTCTTTTGGTCCAGGTACGCGAAGCAGGCGAATTTAACGACGAAAGATTCGAAAGAAAAGAGAGGAACGTAGAAGAAGGTAGGAAGGAAGGAAGGAAGGAACCAACCTTTCTAAAAGCTCAAAACGAATTCCAGAAGGCTCGTTTTCTATCCTTGTTCGGTTAAAAAGGGGGGTGGTGGTTTAAAAGGGGTGGAAGCTACGAATACCTGTAGCTAGCTGTAGGTTGGCATAAGAAATGTGCTGTAACGTCGTTATTTCGACGGGACTTGGCGAGTAGCCAGATTCAACAGATGTTAGGGAACAATCGAACCCTGCCTTTGCAAGGGTGTGTACGAAAGGGTTGTTAAATGGACAACTTGATCAAACTGACAGGGAGATCCTCCAAAGATTGATTTACCATTGAAACTTCAATGTTACGAGAAATAATCATTCAGATGAATTGAACAAGATATAATCAAGAAAAATATCGTCTTTTGATTATTTCAGATATTAAAAAAAATATTCACATTTTTTTCTTTAATATTTCTTTTATTTTACATAATTTTTTCTTTGAATTAGAAAAATAATAATGTATAAAAGAAGTTAAAAAATTTAATATCTAAAAGAAAGATAAGAAAATGTTAGATTGAACGAAGATAAGAAATTTGTTTAAAGAATGAAATCGTAATCTTACTTAATTGTTTTTGAGTATCAGAGGTCTTTAAAAAAAAACCAAATAGCCCAATAGCAGGTTTTCTGAAAATTATACGAAAATATCCAAACACTACGAATAAGTTGTTTGCATTGAATAAAAATGCGCTTGCTTTTCTCGACATGAAATGTTAACACGTTGACTGCCATGAGGGTCACCGGTGACAATATAAAACTTAAAACGTCGTAATAATTAAAAAAAAAAAAAGGGAAAATTCCCCTACTTCCCCACGATTGTTTTAAAAGCACGATTCACTCTTACCCATTGTATTACAACACGGTGGTTTATCGAACAATAGAAATTTGCAATGGAAGTGACGCACTAACTAATGAACGGTTGATGATCAAGGATAACAACAATGTCGAAGCAACACGTAGCCAAACGGTGGTTGCTCGGTTTTGGCCGGCTCGGAATATAAACGACGTGAACGAGGTTACGTTTGTGATTTAGACATCTGTCGATAACAATCCAAGCGTGTTTTTGATGGTCTTTCTAAATATCGATATTCCCAATAACGACGACAATGATTATGATTATTATTACGACGATACGTACCTAGGTAACGATTCTACTCAAAATTCTTTTCAAAACTTTCATCCAAACCTTCCTGTCCGTTTATTTTCATATTAATCGATACATTCAATTAATTATTCATTCAATTTTTAATCCATACGTAAAAATAACACGCTCGTTCGATCATTTCCAAAAAAAAAATGTAAACCTGTATATTCTATGACTCGATATTGAGTTACTTTAAATTTTCATTGAAACGCATATATTGAAACTCTCGATATCTTATAGAATCAAAAACAAATAAATTATAAGTAAGAATATTTATACAAATTTGCAAGAATAAAACTTTAATCCTCCAATGCAATGCACAATTCAACTGTGTGCATTTTTTTGCTCCATTTCAGACTGGACAGACCTAATATAACACAAATTTCTTCAAAAATAATACAAAGTCATTTTAGATGAAATTGAGAAACACTGATATATATATTAGATAAGCGAATTGTGAAATCTAGAGGGAACTAAGGGGTGTGTAATGACAATGACAATGGAACAGCATACATACCACAGCTTATGTACTGTAAAAGCGGATGAGATATAACTGTAGTGTTCTACACACATATGTGTATGTATATTATCCTCCCACCTACATAAATTTAACGTATATTCATAGAAATATTATATACATATATATTGATATGTAGATGTGTAGATATGTAAATATGTATATGTATATTATATACGTAGGTTGAATTCAAGGTATATGAAATACATATAAATAGGTTTAGATATATAATGTATATAGATGTGTGGGTATAGAGTGAGAATATATGCTAACGAGACAGAGGGAACATTCTATATGCGTTTGGACTCCACCTATATCCAACAAAACGCCAAGCGAATATAACGTATCGAGAAAACAGGGTGCCGTTGGCGTTTTGCCAGTGATCGGTATACATACTACCACCTACTGCATCCATCTACGTACCTTTTAGTTATCTATATAGTAAACGAACGACACCGGATACCTTTATCTGCATCATTCGAAAAATAGAAATAGAAAGAGAGAGAAAGAGAGAGAATAACCAATCTTCCTTTTCTTTCTCTCTCTTTCCGTTTCTACGATCTGTTCACGAATGTGCATTTTATCTTTTTTTTTCCCAATTCCAATGAAAAATCTCTAACCGGATGCATTACTCTTATATTTTCTTCCACATTTACGAATAAATGTATTGTATGACCATATCTTGGAGTAAAATTCTTATATAAAACTGTAACGTGGTAAAAATGAAAAGCAAAGAATCATTACATTGTTAAAAAATAATACAATGTCTATATTTGATTAGTTAAAGCAACTAATCAAATAAAATAAAATAAAAGTATTCCTTAACGAGCTGTTTGCTAAAAAATAATTGTCTATTGAGAAATGATAGCAATCTATATGTATTTTAAAATACAATTAATTAACTGATAGATTTATTCTAACAAAAAAAAAAAAAACTTTCCATAGGAAAACGGTATCAGATTTTGTTCAGAATATGTGTAAAGAAGCCTTTTCTATAATTCTAATATTAGAAATTATATAATATTTTTATAACTTAATAAGATTATGTAATATTTACTATAATTAAAAACATTTAATTTAATATTTAAATTAGATTTATAAGGATTAAGGGAATCGATTTATGTATATTTACTTTTATTCATGAAATAATATATTTCAGTTTCTTTTTTGTTTTTAGTTTGAGGAAATACAATATCATAGTAAAAATAAATACAATTTATAGATATTATACCAAAAGCTATTTTAATACGTAGGAACACAATGAATTACGTCAATGAATATTCAACATTTTCCTTTATATTTATAATCGATTAGGTTCGACGAAAGTCAATATTTGTTAGTCGTTATTATTTTTTTTTTGGCCTCGTATTAAATTCGATGAAAGATACTATTGTTATTATTACTATTATTATATAATATATATTTTATATTCCCTGTTTATTTTAACTCTTTATTCTCGAAATTAATTAAATATTAAATACGTGAATGGATTGAATGTATAAACAAAAAAGTACATGGTGTATGAATTTATGGTCACAAAACGACGCGAAAAATTATTGATTTTATTATTGTGAAACTCTGCATACCGCACATTTCCCTAGAATTGAAAAAATATTAACAGTAAAAGGAAGATAGTGATAGAAGAAATGCTATTACGAACGATGTCGAGCTTTGAATCAAAATTATTCGAATAACCGGTTGTTTCCTAAAGTTACCGTTTTAATATATCGATTATCCGTAATTACAAATACTCGTACGTCATACTCACCACGATATAACACCACCTACTCTAAAAAGAATTTAAAAATTGCATCGAGTTTAGAAAAACGCAAGCTCGTCACGAAAATATTTTTTAAATTATTAGTTGGGAAACTATGAAACGGGCATTTGTTGTTAGTCCGTGTGTCCATTAAACGCCCGTTTCATAGTTACCAACCAAATATTTTCAAATATTTTTGTTCTCTCTTTTTCTCTGAAAATATTATCAAACATTTAAGTATTTTTCGAAATATCACAACGTCGAATTATCTCGAATAAAGAATATCAACAATATCGTTTTACAAAATATCCGCGAGTAAACCCCAAAGAATATTTAAAAAGAAAGAAAGAAAGAAAAAATGAAATGATTATTCTTGTTTTAAAAATAAATCTCATTTCCTTTCGAACGTAGGGAAACGGAAATTGATACACACTATCGAGACTTTTTTTATCGAATAAAAATAACACATAACAGATATGGGAAGAAGAAAAAAAACTAACGCATTTCTATCGTTCGGTCATAAATTTCATCTTTTAAAGAAATAAAAAAAAAACAAACGCACCCACACGCACGTACACGCGTACAGAGATAGCGTATCTTTTTATTTACCCATCGATAAAAATTGTATTTTTTTTTTTAAAACGATTTTTAAATGATATTTTCTTTCTCCTAACAAGCAACGAGAGTAACCCAACAAGCGTGACCGTGTTTTAAAACGAAGTTTTAGTAGAAAACATCCGCTGTTATTTCTTCTCTCTCTTTCTCTCTCTCGTTCTCTCTTCTTCTTCTTCTTCTTCTTCTTCTTCATGTTTCTCATTTTGTATTTTCATTTATTATACCAAAAGTATTTTTCTTTAGTTAGAACGTTTCATAACGAAATAATACTACCTCTCTAACTTAGAATTTCGGGTAGAAAAAGAATCGTCGACGTTGTCCAAAGTTGGCACGTGTTCGAGTGCTTTAAGGATGTGCTCGCATACCTGAATCTTCAATGGGAAGTTGCTGGTAGAAGGATGATGGTGGTATGAGGTCGAATAAGGGTGAGAGTAAGGGGGTAAGCAGGAATGAGTGAGATGCAACTTTCTCCGGTTCTTTAAAATTCCGCGGGCAACGTCGTATGCAAATCATTCTCGAAGCTCCAGTTCCTACCTGATATTATGCTAGGACGAAGCGTAAAGGATAAAAGAAAAAAAAGAACAAAAAATATAGAACGTAAGAAAGAAAGGAAGGAAAGAACATAGACCGTTTTTCTCGTAAAAAGAAAAATTTTTCTTCGCTTCCGTACGTGGCTCGTTGCACGCACATTTCTACACCGAGTTAAAATAAACTCAGATCGTTGAACTTGGACAAAATTTAGCCGAAAATTGTTATCTTTTAAGTTTCGAAATCTTTTTAAAATCAATCTTTTTTTTTTTGTTATTCTCCTCTGATTTTATTTAACTTTTCCAAACAGATATTCTCTCTACGAAAATATTCTTTTAATTATTACCGAATCGTTGATAAGAGTTTAGTCAAAATTGAATCAAATGTTTATACGAGAAAAGTATTTGTTTTTTTTTTAAGAGGGGGTTTGCTTCTCATAGAAATAGGATAGAAAAATAGAATATTATTTTTGGTATTGGTTTAATTAAAATATTTGAAATAGTAGTTGTTAAACTTAGCAATTGAAATATTTGTTTGATCGTTTGTGAAATTACCAAAGTAACTTGTAATTTTCTTGTTAGTAAGAAAATCACTCCTTACTCTAATTAGAAATTACTTATTTATAAAGATAGAAGAGGTTACTTTGAAAACATAAACGTTCGTCAAAATGTACCATATAATAAGATAAGAAGTTTGTTGGGTTATATATTCATGAGTATATTTAGAATGAATTAAGAATGCAACCCACCACCGATGGGCTATAAGATTTTCCAAGTGGTTATTAAAATAAATTTTTCAATAGATTAATCTATCGTTAAAGTTATCCTACAATTTTTCCTAACTCATTAAAATGTTTTTTTTTAAAATAAACATTTAAAATATTTAAAAAACAACAACAAATTTTTATAAAACAAATGAACCTAACTTAAATTAATGAATCTTTTTTTTAGTTTCACAAGTGAATTGGAGATGTAAAAATAAAATCAAAAATGGGTTTCACATAGACACATACATTGCAAAAAATTTTATAAACCAAACCCTAATTAAAAAAAAACAACTTATGGATAATAAATCGTAAATAAAATAATCTGTTAATTTAGAATATTCAAGAAGATACATTTTCCTTGATCTTAAACGAAAATTACCTCGATCTCATAAATTATTATTTCAAGCAGGAGATCAAATATCATCTAAAATTTCACCAACAAGTCAACCTGTTGTGTTTACAGTAGAAGTATTTATCCAAGCAAGTAATATCTAACATAGTTGAGATTGCCTATCACGTTTTGTGGTTCATTATCGAGAAATATCAAAAGTTTTACACATCTAACTTTTAATTAGAAAAGATATTTATTTTCACGTTTATTTAATGGAAGATTTTATTTATTCAAATCCATTAATCAATCCAATATTATTTATTCGTCAAAAATTAATCCAATTGAAGTAAACTAAATAAATAATTTGTAAAAAAACAAAAACGTTTAACATAAAAAAAATCAAATAAGAAAGAACAAATATTATATAAAATAATATATTATAAAAAAAATAGAAAAATTTATATTAGATTTTCAAATATGAAATGGAGCAAAAAATGTACATAATTGAATTCGAAATGTGCTCTATTTCATACTTGACAACTTAATAAAAAATATATTTTAAATCGTTTTATGCATAAAACCTTTATAATCTTTACGTACAATATATTAGTTTGAAATAATTAATAATTTAAATAATTTTAAATATTTCTAAAGAGTATTCGAGTACAAAATACGAGTTTGAAATAATTAATAATAAATAATTTAAAACTTGAAATATAAGAGTAAAAATAATAGATTTCTTTTTTCCTCAAGCTAATATATATTCATCTATGTATACATTAGGTGTATTTCTGTACTTACATAAGTATCTTCACAAGCGTGAACATGTTCATTCGACAAAGTATAAAAGCTACTCTACTTTCTCTTTTTCTCTTAGAGAAACGAAAATTGGATCGGGAAGTACTCCCAGTTTGCTCGGGATACTATTCCAAAAGGATTACCATTGTTCTAGGGTTAATGGTATTGCCTAGGAAATGGTAAAGCTATCTACTCCAGCTGTACAAGTTAAAAGCAAGGGAAAGAAAAGAATTTTGAAAAAGGGACAACATACATAGTTTCTCTATAATGTTTTAGACGAATACTTCAGTTTTATTCTTTAACATATTTCTCAAAGTTGTTTTTGTGCTCGATTTATATACACGGGTTTTTTACATTTCAAAATAATTAAATTATATTTCAAAGGGAAAATTAGGTCATATTAAAAATGATATACGAAAGGAATATATTTTCACTGTGTTTGAAAATATTGAGCATAAGTTTGTTCCTTAAAATATTAATATCAACATTAATAAATTACAATAAATACAACAAATATTTCAACATTAGTAATACAAAAATTAATTAATTTGTTATAAAATATTAGGATCAGAAAATCATTAAATTTCTCTAATTTTTGTATTTTTCTAAATTATTTTATACGAGGGACAAATTAAAACAATATACATCTCAATAAATATAAATCTAGAAAATAATAAATACACAAATAAATACAAAAATTAATTAATTTGTTATAAAATATTAGGACCAAAAAATCATTAAATTTTAATACCAAACAGAGGACCTTACTTTCTCTAATTTTTGTCTTTTTCTAAATTATTTTATCCGAGGGACAAGTTAAAATAAACTAAAAGTTAATAACACAACAAAAAGTGTAACTTTCTCTCTCCCACATACCAACCAGAAACTCTCATCCTGACTAAAGGTCACTTTTGGTAGTCTAAAAGTTAACAAGGAAAAAAAAACAGAAAGAACAAAGTTTCTTTTTTTCTTCTCCCTAAAACAAAACAAAACAAACTAAAAAAAAAGTAGAATGAAAAAGTTTTTAGAGAGAGAGAGAGAGAAAAAGATATACCCCCTGTTTACTATCTGCTCGTACTGATCATTGTGTTTAAGGCTTATCCTCGGGGCGAATAATACAGACGAATAAAGAAAGGTAGGAAGCTCGTAAATTTTCCTCGACGAATTTTTTAAAGGCTTCCTCGAACCATAAATCGTTACTTTTCTTCGCCTGATTTCCCCAATGCTGGGGGCTTACCCTTATTTTATTTATTTTCTTCTTCTTCTTCTTCTTTTTTCTATCACGAAAGGAAAAAATCTGTCGAGGTCAGGGACAACGACAAAAAAAAAAAAATAAAAGAAATATTTTATTGTTAAACTGGACGATACTCGAATAAAAAAATAAAGAATAAAATGGGGGTGGTGTGAAAAGTATTATTAAATATAAGGACTGTTTATTTTAAAATTGGTTTAAGTCCATTTTTAAAGAAAAATTAGATATGACGTAATTTATGTTTAATTTAGTGTAAACTTTTATTTTTATAACTATTAGTATTGACAATGCTTTGTTCAATTTAGATAGAATCTTCATCAGATGAGGATATTGTTACTGAGAACTTGGATTCTGTTAAAGAAAATAAAGAAAAATATACGCAACGAATAAACAAAATTAAACGAAATGCCAGACAAGAGTACTATGCAAAAAAAAAAGGAAAATTCATTCCAGGAAAACAATTTCAATCCAAAAACTGTAACTGCTCGAAAAAATGCATAGAACGTGTTATTGAATCAGAACGTAGAGGAATTTTTGTTAAATTCTGGAATATAAGTGATTTTAATAAGCAAAACGTATTTCTCTACTGTAGTAGTGTTCAACGTAAAACTGTAAATAGAAAAAGGCCAAGAAATCATTCGTGTACTCTGAGGGCTTATGCTTATCAATTTCACCTGAAATTGAACTAATTTCCAATTCAATTATGTGCATTTTTTATGCTTTCATTTCATACTTGACAACCAAAAATTTATTTCTAAGAGTAACACATTTAAATAGAATATTTTGCATTGAATATATAAGATGTTCCTTACGTTACGTTTGATCGTACGACCTTCGATCCAATCGAAAGTTCAAGGATAAGTAAAATCGTTTCTGGACGATGACGATAGATCGATAGAAATATTTTATTCATAATTCGTTTTCCCCGATTGCCAGTCAGTCAGTCAGTCAGTCAATCAGGTTCTTTCTTATTCCATTTAACATTCCTTAATAAGTCCTCCGAAAACATTTTTCTTTGATAGATTCCTCTACTTGATTATTTTCAAAGTAAAATAATACCAGTTCTTATTGGTTAACCCAAATCCGAGGCTTTTTCTCTTAAAAGAGGTAAAATAAATGTCGGTTATCTTTTAAATAATTTGAATGTACTGTTGAATAATAGAATATTTTATTAGAACGTTTCGTTTGTACTCAAGATTATGGTTTAATCATTTACATCAATTTATATTTCTTATTTATTTATAGGTAAATAAGAGAAAGAGAGAATAGATCCTTGGGTTTTTTCCTAATTAAGTCAAACAGATATGAGGATTAGTCGAAAGGTTAATAATTAATCATTCATTATTTATGATAAATTTAAATAATACTTCTTATTTTTGTAACAAATTTAAGTACGCTCGATTAATTAAAAGGAAACAGATTCTTATTTTTGAAATATAAAGACACGTGTGTAAAATGGGTCAAAAGTTTCAAATTGGGGTCAAAGAAAATTTCCTAAATGATTTTTTTAAGAACCAATTACGTATACTCATTCTTTGAACTTTATTATTAATTAATTTTATATTTAATTACACCTATTTGAAAGACACGTGTCTAAAATGGGTTAAAAGTTTCAAATTGGGGTCAAAGAAAATATTTCTAAATGATTTTTTTAAGAACCAATTACGTATACTCATTCTCTAAACTTTATTAAATTATTAATGATATAAACTTACACTTTTACTTTTAGTACGTCCTACCCCTAACCAAAATTAATAAACAAAAGTCTAATTAGTTAATACGAATACAAATATTTTTTATAAACTAAATTTCTTCCAACATTTCTTTCTAAAAACTTCCCTCTTAGCTTCGACTTATTTTCTCTCCGATATTATCTTCCAGAAAAAAGAAATCAATAAACAAAGAAAAGTCAAGAAAAATATTCTTATAAATAAATGAGAAAGAAGAAAAAAAAATGAGGATGAACAAGGAGTTATCAAGGATTTTTATTTAAAATACTACGAAGGAGGATAATACACCTTCTTCTTCTTTCTTAAACGAAAATAAAGACGACAGGTATAAAAAGAGAAAAATAAAGAAATTCGAAAAATAGAGATAAAAAATAAAATAAAAATAAAAATAAAAAAAAAGTTTCTAGAAAGAGGAGACACTAGATAAACAAACTCAGAGTCTCGTTGAGACTGCTCCTTCCTCCTTCGTAAGGTTCCTTCCATCTTTTTCTTGTGTTCGTATGTATACGTACGTCTCAATTTTCGTTTCGAAATCGGATGGAGTGGAGTCGACTTCCGCCGCACGACATCCTCTCTCCTGTCCGTCGAAGTTCACCTTCAAGAACTTGCTGAGAGATAAGGAATAGAGAAATAAATGGAAGAAGGAGAGAAAAATGGAAAAGAAAATAAAAAAAAATAGACCACACGTTTCCTATTTTTTTCAAGAACTTGACTGACATCGTCTTTCCTTTTTACCTACAATATTTACTATACAGTATAGTAAAATATGTTTATACAAGATATTGTATAAAGAATTAATACTGTATCTAGAATTGACAAATACGTAAATCTGTCTAATAATTATTTAAATATGAGGAAATAAAATCAAAGTTAAACGTTAGAAATAGAAAACATCTGGTCAAAAGTAGGTCACTGGTAAGAAAAGTAGGTCAGCGATACAAAAGTAGGTCAGCTGTACAAAACCATAGGAATAATCCTACATGTACTGAATGTATTGAGAGAAAGACACCGGTACTGTTTACATCTCTCGGTGAATTCTAGGAAATTTGTTATACATGAAATTCGCCGAAAAATATTCCTTAACTACCTGCTTAGTCGAGCGTTCAATCTTTTGTTTACGTTCGTTTCTCTCCGTCGCTCCTCGGCTGATGTCGACAACCGAACGTTGTCATTTCTTCGTTAGATTTGTAATCGACCTTCGTGTATGTTCGGTACCTGTCGAATCTATTCGTAACTACTTTTCATAATAATCGATTAGTCTTCTTCGAGCTTCGGAAGGAATAACAAGGATATTATTTAAAGTACGTCATTTATTTCGCGTCGAGTATACTCGCTTGCGTGTGTGTGTGTGTTTTCTTTCTATGCAAGTGATATGCATATGTGTACGAGTGTATGTA
>JACGTP010000145.1:0-81454 GCA_023678845.1 Mischocyttarus mexicanus | reverse complement strand
CAAAATCGATTAGTTCCTCTTCTCTTTCTCACACCCTCAGGGTCTTTCTCTCTTTTTCTCTATCACCCTCTCTATTCTCGCAGCTAACGTATCAACGATGAAAAAATGATGGAAAGATTACGAGAGACTGGAACGAAGAAAAAAGAGAAAAAAGTTTCACCTGCCGCAAGAAGAAGGGCCTTATCTTTCGCGGATCTTAAGACGGAAGCAGACACCCCCTACCCTATTTCGTAAAAGATATTTTCTACGTTGAACCTCCCCATTCAGTCTTTTTCACATAAATAAGATACGCGGCTTTTCTCGAGATACGAGCTTACGCGCGTAGTACACACGTTTAACCGATAAAAAGAATATTCAACGGGTACGTGTGTATGTATGTATGTGTGCGTGTGTGTATATGTGTGTTTATGTATGCATAGATATTATAATATGTGTGTGCATGTACGTAAAGTTATGCAAGATCTCCTCGCCGCCTTTTCAACCCGCCGTCCCCTTACCCTCACCACCACCCCCACCGTACGTACCCCTCCACCCCATAAAATTACCCTTTCCGATAAGTTTCTTTCGGTGTTACTTGTAATGACATTTTTCCTATGACCCGACCTTTTCGATCATCCTTCCACCTCCTCTTCATCCTCCCCTTTACTACTCATCCCCCGTTAAAACCGCTTGCCGCTTCCTCTGGCCGAGAGCTGTAATTTCATTTAAAAATAAATGTCAACGGAAGGTAAAGAGAGAGAGAAAATAATTTCAAATCGGAAAATAGGAAAAAGAGAGAGAGAGAGAGAGAAATAGATAGAACATTTTCCAACCGATTATCATACACCTCTTTTCGCGAACTCGTTTTGCGGTTTTTTTTCTTCTAATTACTCGACGTTGGCACCCACCACTGTACCCGAACGAGATAATTCAATAAAACTCCCCTAATGGGGACACGATCGGGTTTTCCCTCTCTCTTTTTTTGTATTATTTTTTGTATTTATTTTCATTCCTTTTTCTTCCAATTTCTTCGTGTGTGTATATTCGCGGGAAAGAAGAGAGAGAGAGAAAGAAAAAGAGGGAGACAAAAAAATTCATTCATTGTGTACTTTCGGAGGGTTTTTTTTTGTTTAACCCTAAAAGTACTCCCTAGTCGCCACCTATCGGTTTAACATTTAATTAAGAACCCCCGTGCGACTGTTATCATTTCTAACGAACGGACATACTAGATAGTGGCTCAAGGTACATCACCACGGTTATGCTTAAAGGTATACCGTGTCCTATATACCACCGACGAAATGTCAAAGAGGTGGAATAACGCGTCTGTATCGTCTCTCTCTCTCTCTCTCTCTTTCGTTTGTAAATCCATATGAATACCTACGTATAGCTTCTATGCAATTCGCATTGGGTGTATATAATACGTGTATCACAGTAGAGGGTAGACTATCATATAAAATACAAACTACGAGAGAGAAAGAGAGAGAAAATGTGTCTTTGATCCGAGCCATTAGAATCGTCCAAATCATCGAACCGAGTTTCGATTACAATAACAGGAATTTACTAAATGTCGAGTTGATATTTGCAAATTCATCCGATAAACTCCTACTACACAACCAATCCACCCTTAACCCACTCTTAAACCCACCCTTTCAAAAATAAAACAAACAAACAAACAAAAATATTAGATCGTCGAGTATGAAATGAAGCTAAATCGAATTCAATTACGTGCATTTTTTGCTCCACTTCATACTTGACAACTTAACATAAAAAAAAGAAAAATAAAAAAGAAGAATTGTAATCGAGGATATAAATTCTTTCTTTAGCCTCCGAGAGATAAAAAAAGATTTCTTTTTCCCCCTAAAAAAGATTGGAACGTTGATTATTTGATTACACGTATGTATATTTATAAATAAGATTTAGCATCGATACTTTTACCAAAGCAGGTAGCCCAGTATGGGTGGGTACTGGTTGGTGGTGGTACGTAGTTGGTGTTATATATCCCGCGCCTAATTATACTAAAGTTATTTTAACACGCGGAAGTCGTTATACGGGCGATTTATTGATCCCATCTGGGCCGAAAGTGCCGGTTAAGGTTTTCGCCTCTCTCTTTTTATACATTAAAGATAGATATGTTTGTTATCGATCGGCGTAGAGCACGCCGTTGTCGTCAAAACATTCGAACTTTCGATTCGACATGCGGCGTTTGAAATAGTAACCCCCTCCCCCCTCCTCCTCCCTCTCTTTCTCACCCTCCCTTCCTCCTAACCCCGACCAGCCGCCGCTGCCGCCGACACCCCCCGCTACACCCCCGTCCCCGATAACCACGCCCAACAACCTGTGAATCGCGAAAAGATATATGCGGCTGAGAGGACAGGAGAAGAGGAGACCGGCGCACCGACCGTTCAAAGAAATAAAAAAAAGATATGAACCATCTGGAACCATTCCACCCTACCCCAACCTCGGAAGAAGGTGGATAGAAGATAAAACAAAAGTTACAGAGAGAGAGAGAGATGAATAGGAGTAGAAAGGAGGAAAGGTAAAACGGTGGTAGAAGAAGAATCTTGATAATGAAGTAAACAGAAAAAGAAGGTGAGAAGAAAAGAAGAAGAAGAAGGAGAAAAAGAAGGGAAATGAAAGAGGAGGGAATGGGGAAAAAAAAGGTTTGCGGACGATGATCCTAATACGTCAAGCAGTGTTAAGTTTTATAAATGTAACTTTAGGATCTTTAGTTAAGTATCCACAAGAAGACGCACGGCGGAAGACGGTGTCGACTCTAGTGGGTAGTGGTGGTGGTGGTTATGTAGTGTGTGTATAATAGTAATAGTAGTGGTTTGAAGAGTGAGAAAGGTGGAGGATCGCGTAGGGAATGCTAGGAGAAAGGATCGTTTGAGAGAAAGGGCGAGAATAAAAAGGGGTGGGAGAAAGTAGAAAGAGTAGGGAGGATGCGCGGAGTATTAAAATGCTGAGTCTTACCGCGCAGCGTGGGAGTTAGTTCTGGTGATGGCGCCAGCCAGCTCACTCGCTCGACTAACCCACCATCCCGACCCTCCGATCCTCCATCTCCCAACCACCGGCAGACGACGAAGCAACCTCCACGCTCGCCACCTCCTCTCGCTGATTCTACTGATCCGCAGAAGCAGCAGCAGCAGCAACAGCAGCAGAAGTAGCAGCACCAGCAGCAGAAGTTGCAACAACACCAGAAGAACTACTACAAGCAACAGGAACAACAGAAGAAGTAGAAGAAGAAGAAGAAGAAGCAACAGCAATAGTAGTCTAAGAAGCAGCAGCAGCAACAGCAGTGGCCAAACACCACCGAGTCCGGCACAATCTACGACGAACACTACCAAGAGAAACAGTTATAGTAGAAGGAGGAAAAGAAACAACAAAAGCAGTTAGCCGTGAGCAGTTTAGTTCAAAGGAAAATACAGACAGGTGGAAAGAAAAAGAAAGAGAGAGAGAGAGAGAAACACCAATGACAATACCAGACTGGTAACAGCAACAAGAGGAGAGACCCAGACAGTTGCGAGCTATGCGAGATTAATCATTCTGCTTCCGGTTCCTCGGATAACAACGAATAACTACTATTCCTTGAAAAGGCTGATTAAGTCAAACCTGTAGAAAACAAAGATAAGAAAGAGAAAGAAGGAAAAGAAAGAGAAAAGAAAAGGACTATGATGTCGTAACACGCGCGCCTCTGCACGAACGGACGCACGCACCGCGAAAGATCACGTCACCGAGCAGCCCTCGCCGTTACATCCCCACCCTCGCGATCAACCCCTATCGCCAGCAACAGCAACAGCAGCAGCAGCAGCACCACCGTCACCGTTTTCCCGTCGCCGTTGCCGTCGTCGTCGTTGTCGTCGTCGTCGTCGTCGTCGTCGTCGTCGTCGTCGTCGTAGCCGTTGTAGCCGTAGCCGTCGTTGTTGCCACCACCACCACCACCACCGCTGCTGCCTGGTCGCCGTCACCGTCGCTGTTGACGCCGTCGTCGTCGTCGCCACCACCACCACCATCACCACCACCACCACCGTTGCCGCCGCCGCTGCCGACGCCGACGCCGACGCCGACGCTGCCAAGATCAACCGCAAGAACGCCTTACACGGATGGATCGTCATTGCGGCTGAAACCCCTTGCCGCCGGTAGAGACTCCGAGCACTCCGTATGAAGGCGGTACGCGTACGACCACCCACGCACGAATAATCATCCTCGTCGAGAGACGTTAGCGTCTGTTCCACCCTTATTCTTCTTACTCTTATTCTTATTCTTATTCTTCTCTTTTTTCTTTACCACCAACCACAACCACAACCACAACCTTCTTCTTCTTCTTTTTTTTCTTTTTCACACAACTCGTTGCTGGCTCCGTTCATCACCACCGCACCAAAACTAAACCACTCGTTAATCTCGTTGCTATCGCGGTTACGGTGTTGTTATGAACCATCTGCTGACTGACACTCACCATTTTAAAACTAAGTTTTTTACGGTTGATCTGACAACAACATCCGCAAAGCCTGTTGATTGACTGACTGACTGACTGGTTCTTTGCTTAGAGCAGCTGACCATACGGTTTATCAGAACGGTGTTGATATTCTATCGTTAAATGATCATTACTAACTTTGGTGAACAATCAAAAGAAAATACCCAACTAAGTTTTGTGCATCTATTCAGTCTAGGGAGAGTAGTACAAGTGTGCGCGTTTAAATCATTCCAATTAAATTTCCATGATACCTTTATTACTATTATTATTATTAGAAGTATGAGGTTTAATCTTACTTTCCGGGTGTTTAAATCTTATTAGAGAAGAGAAAGGATATATCGAACAAAAACAAATTCTCTCTCTCCCTTTCCCATCTCACACCACGATTCGTAACTCGACACCATTGAAAATACACCACGTTGCATTGAAAAGCGTCGAATTGAAATCGATTCCCCTATTCGAGACCCCATCACCAACCACCACCCTCTCTCCTTTCCTTCTTCTCTCTCTCTCTCTCTCTCTCTTTCACCATATTCACCTAAACCCTTTTGTCCCCGGCCACTTCGACCACCGGTGAATCTGAGTTACGCCGATGGTGTGTGTACGTGAAGGGTGAAAGAGAAAAGCGGCTGGAGAGAAAAGTGGAGAAGGTGGAGAAAGAAAAAGAGGCGGTGCAGAAAGAGGGTGAGGAGGAGGTGGAGGAGGAGGGGGAGAGTGGTAGGTGGAAGAAAAAAATCACTAGAGCTCTTCGAGAGGTATACGGGAAGGCCAAAGAAAGACAGACGGTCAAACAGAGATAAAAGAAGAAGAAGAAAGTGAGATTGTGAGTAAGAAACAGAGAGAGAAAGATAGAGAAAAATAAGAAACGTTAATCATCCTTGTCAAGGAAGAACAAGGACCCTTGGTTCTGATTTGTCGAGTAACTTCATTAACCATTGAAACAAGTACCTCGAAATACGATAATTCATCAAATAATAAGAAAAAATTCATAGAAATATTGAAAATATTTATTCGGGAAAAAATAATGTCAGAAACTTTGTGCCTTACCCGTCAAATATTTCACGTAAAATTCGTATTCGTTAATTTTATCTTCGAGTTTGTTCGTCATAGAACGACACTGATACGATAGAAAAGAAAAGATTATTAAACAAAAGGATAAAAGAAAGATGAATGAAGAATAAGAAAAAGTGATAACATCTAAAAGAGTTTATTAAACGAGTTCTCCAAATCGTTATAGTGGTGTCCTTCTTAGTTCTAAAAGAGAAGAGTCCGTTTTTGTATATTTTTCGGGACACCTGTTGATACCAGCTACCCTCCCGCCATGCTATACAAGTTACTTCCAACTTACTCTACCTTTTCGTTTGGAATATAATACTATCTTCGTATTCTCGTCAAATGTAAAATATACTAAATTAAATTCAATAATTCGAACAATTCAGTTAAATTATATAAACGGTTCTTATAAACAATTATCATTCGTAGTTCGATATTTTGAGATGTCGTATTTCGTTAGAACGTGAACGCCCATATCTACGAGTAGTCGGAGTCGGTAATATCCGAGGCCGCCATAAGGGGGTGGCCTCGTACTCGTACACGAGAAAGAAGAGAGAGAGAGAGATGAAAGTGGGAAAGAAAAAAAAAGAGAGAGAGAGAGGAGAGAGAGGGGTACCGTTTAGTTGGTCTACAAGGTCGTCCTTTTTACGAGATAGGTTCCACTCCTTCCCTCATCTTCTACCCTCTTGTTCGCGCATCAAAATTTTATTATCCCCCATCGAGATACATACGTGCCTGTTGATATCGCGATATTCGCACGCGCGAGAAAGAGAGAGAGAGAGAGAGTAAGAGAGAGAGATATACTCGATCGTTAACGTTATAAAGTGCTCTTATAGTCGGTAAATGCACCGGGATAACGCGGTGTAATATAGACAGGAGCTTTAGCACGTAAGCACACATACACACACACACACATACACACACAGAAATGTGAATACTTTTTTTATTTATTACTTCTCTTTCCTTCAATTTTTTAATTCTATTTCTCTTTTGTAATTATATTTATATTTTATTTATTTATATTTTATTTATTTATTTTGTAATTTTGAATTTTAATTTTTGTATAGTTTAGTTAATTTTGTCGAATTTTATTCCTAAAGTATATTTGACGCTAAAGCTTTCCTTCTTCTACTTCTACTACTTTTTCTTCTTCTACTACTTCTTCTTCTTCTACTTCTACTACTTCTACGTCGTCGTCGTTATCCCTTCTAATGCACCAACCAGTAATAAAACGTTCGAGCAGAAAAAAAAACCCCCAGACGCACACATACTATCTCACGCACGTAATATATACGCACGCACGTTTTCGCACCACAGTCCAACCAACCAACCACGTTAGACGAAGCTCTAGTTTTCGTTCCTCGTCGTTGCATTTGAAAAAAAAAAAAACTCCGACGTTATTTCACGTTTTCCGTGATCGTAATGTAAAAAAAAAGGAAAAATAATAAAAAGAGAGAAAGAAAGTATAAACGGGAAAACGTCGAAAAAAGAGAAAAAAAAGAGAAAAAAGAAGAAGAAACAGAGAGAGAAAAAAAAAGAACAGACAAGAAGAAAGAATGAAAGAAAGAAAAGGAAATAGTCTCTCAGTCGTCGTTAGGAATAAAAATAAAATTAAAATAAAATAAAGAAAACGAGAGGTGACGTGATATAAACGTATGAAAGAAATTCACAAACGAGACCAAGCATAAGAAATATATATATAATAATAATAATAATAATAATAATAATAATAATAAGAGACTGAAATATATATTTAAAAGGATCCAAAAAGAATGAAAGGAAAGGAAAGAAAGGAAAAATGGAAAATAAAAAATATCGATAAGAATGTCCTAATTGAAAAATATCGTTTCTGCCAAAAACCGATCACGGATTAAACGTAATAATTTCGTCTAATTGTTAGTAACATATACAAACACATATATATTATAAATAGATGAATAATGATAATACTACTAAATCAATTTCACTGTCTTTTATGTCTTTGCACCATCCCCGTGCACCAACTACCACTGCACGCACGTAAGCACGACGACTGCACCACTTGCATCATCAGTCTTCCACCATTCACGGCACTTCTTCGATGTGTATGTGTATTATGTACCTATCCGTACAAATTAAACAGATTAATTAATCAACTAATTAATTTAATAAATTAATAAATTAATATAAAAAAAAAGACGAACATGGCGAGAATACAGGAAAAAAGTGATAGAAAGAGGACAAAAAAAATTATATAAAAATACTGACCTAACTTTTATTATTATCAATTAACGACCTGATTTCAGGAAGAAGCCGGCGAACCGCGAAGACGGAAAAAAAACGTGCTACTACTACTCGACTACTACCGTAACCCCTTGAAACTACCCCGTACTACTTCTACTACTACTTCTACTTCTTCTACTACTTCTACTACTACTACTACTACTACTACTACTACATACTACACGTGCCTATTCGATTTAGAGGAGTTTAAGCTAGTTACGATTACCTTACAGAAGAAAGAAACAGAAATAAAGGAAATAAGAGAGAAACAAATGCTAAGGTAATTGAAATCGTACGTCTAAAGAAGACTCTATAGTAAAAGCCCATAGAGAAAACGGGGATATATATTCGAGAGAAAGAAAGAAGATAGAAAAGACAATTCTAGAAGAAACTAAAAGTTAAATCAAACTGACTGGGACAAATTTTCAAATATTTTCGTTAAAGAATAAACACCATCGTAGGGATTCTTACGATTCTATCGAAATTTAATCGATTCGTCGGCGTTTCAACAATCTTACACTTTATCTCTCTAATAAGAGAACCACCACCAACCTTCGTATTTTATCCTGATACTACTGGATCCTGAATATATAAAAAAAAACCCAAAAAGGGATAAGAATAAAAGGTAAAAGGAAAATAAGGATCGGATCGGATCCCTCTCGGTGTGTATCTTGACTGAAAGGAAAAGTCGGCCTAATCCACGTTCGGTACACCGATTCCCTCTTGTAGACTTAACAGAGAGAGAGGAAAAGAAAGAAGGGAAAATAAAAGTAGAAAGAGATAGATAGAAATAGATAGATAAATAGAAAGAAAGAGAAAGAGAGAGAGAGAGAGAGTGTGAGTGAGTGTGAGTAAGAGAAGGGTTCGTTTTTTTTTTATCAGGAACGTAATCCTCCCCCACGCATTAGAAAGGATACGGCGAGGATCTCTTTCCGTCAATCCGTATAATACGGTCGTAAAAGAGCAACCTAACCCAAGCAAGTCAAGCCAAGCAAGCAAGCAACCGAGCAAGGAAGGAAAAGAATAGGCCATTATCGAGTAACGTAAGATGACGTTCTGCATATTCTGGCTATTAACATACGTTGGACAAGTTCTCGATTTAGAAACTCGTCCTGTGAGCGTAGCTCACGGAAGAAACCAACAGGATTCTCATCGCGAGGTTAACGCTAGGAAATATCAGACCGAGCATAGCACGATAGGTGGCAACCTGTTGCATTTAAAGACGTATCCTTACGAGAGATCCCATCGCAATGACATGTCCATCTACGAGGAAAGGGAACCGATTTATTCTTGGACACCTAACGACATGTTGGTAGATGATATTATTAACGAACCTAATGACTTGGAAGCAACGATAATGGGATTCTCCCCCCATCATTTATCCAACATCGTGTATCCGAAATACTTGGCCGTTACGTCACCCTACGTCACGGTTAGTGCAACAACTACCGAACCTCTGGTAGACGACGACCTTCTTCAACAGCATAGCTTTCCTCGTCAACATCAACAGCTCCAACGTCAGCATCATTATCATCACGAACAATTACAACAACGGCTTAGGCAGCGACGTCAGTTGCAACGAAACAAGAAGAGACGGATAATCGATTATAGCAACAATAAGCAACATCACCCCTATCAACAACAACAACAGCAACAACAACAACAGCAACATCAGGTTGAGAGCCAAGCGCTCGAATTACCTATTTCGATTTACTATAACGGCGAGAAGATCATTCCTAACGGAAGACAATCCGATCAGGATGATGTCTACGAGCAGAGAATTAACTCGCCGATCAAATTGAAGACTGAACCGATTTTAGACCGTGTCTCCAAGCAATCCCCATCTTCTTCTTCTTCTTCTTCTTCTTCTTCTTCGTCCTCGATCCCATCTTCTTCTTCTTCTTCATCATCTTCTTCTTCTTCTTCTTCTTCGTCGTCATCTTCTTCTTCTTCTTCGTCTGCTTTATCCTCTTCGCGGGAATTTTACAACGCCGGTGGATTCAGCCCCTTGAAACCTTTTATATACGAGATTAACGATCCTTCCAAAAAAAAGAATTGGATAACCATCGGACGTCGGTCGGTCAATTTGCCAGAGGAGTCTTCTGTCTCTCACCAAGCTCTCACGCCCCATACATCTCCTTTTACTTCCGAAGGTGCCAGTGTAAACACCCAATTGGTGAGGTCTATCAGGGCGAGCAGACCTTACGACGTGCCGCAAATTGGTGAGTTTTTTTTCATATTCTTTTTTATTATTATTATTTATTTATTATATTTCCTCGTCGACAAGTTTTATATACTCGTTTCCTTTCTTTTATTTCTAAATCGTTTCTACATCAAATATCTACGATTTTTATTATTATTATCGTTTAAACAACCCACACGTCATGAGACCAATTTCTTTTTCTATGAGAACTAAGACCATTAAAAAAAAATAGAGAGAGAGAGAGGTAAAATTAATGAGAAACGTAGAAAATGGAATGAAAGAAATGTCTTTTAAATGTCGTCCCTTCCAGGTTTTTTTGTACAGTAAATATGTCTCTAAACTAACGTACGATCGCATGTCATGCTCGCCTAACTCAGAGCTGTTAACGAAAAAAAAAAAGACTTCGATATTACGACATACATAAATTAGTCTTGCGAGTTTAATAAAACTTATGCCTGCCTTGGATGATACCGTAAAAAAAATATAAAAAGATAAAAGTAACAAGTTTAACCAACCCTTGGAAAAGCCTAATTGGTCAAAGAGGAAGATAGAACGATGATAATCAAGTGACAAATTGTTAATACTCAAACGCACACACGCACACGCATGAATATGTGTACGTTACATTTGTATTAACATACGATGTTCATATATTCGATTATTAATTAACATACACGTGCATACGATTAAAGATAATCAGATTCAAAATGTATTAACGCGGTTAATTAAACCATAAATGAATTTTTACAACTCGTGGGAATTAATTTGGATAAAATTAAAAAGAAAAATTAATAAAAATAGATAAATCATCAAATTACCGATACGGTTGAACCCATTGACTGCCACGCAAATTTAGCTCATCTTGCCCCGGGTGCCAATTTTATTTTAAAGAAAACACCACGTTACGATCTAATCGTCTAAATTATCATTTTAATAGTTTCAATAATAATTTTAATAATAAAAATTGATAATCAATACGTTCTCTAAACTATAATACATTTTTCATTCATCCTTTCTAATAGTTTCCTAACTCAAATAGCCATTTGAAGCCAATCTAAACTTGCAGCACCCACTACAAGGTATCTCGTAGTTGGCAAACAATGGGTTAAAGAATTTTTATGGAATAGTACACACACAAAAAGAAAGAGGAAAAGAGAGAGAAAATCCTTCTGGAACTTTTATTTACTTTTTCAACATGACGTTACTTTCCTATTTACACACACACACGTTCGTGTATACACACAATACACACATATACACTTTCTATAGATAGTATTAGGTATGTTTACACGCATATTCCATCAGATTCGATTCAAGTTGATACATCGGACAAGCATATAGAGATTAGTTTCTTAACTGAGAGAATGTAGTATACTCGTAGAGTATCTACATGATCTGATTGTGAAGACCACCTATGCTGTTTCCAATCCAAAGAGAAAACCAGAGGCAGAGACAGAGACAGAGAAACATAGAAACAGAGAGTTTGATAGATAAATAGATGAATAGAGAGAGAGAGAGAGAGAGAAAGGTCAAAGTTGCGTAGAGAACGATTTAATGCTGTAACCCCGGACAGCATATTGCAGTCGGCGTGATTGGATTATGCGAAATGCGATTAGTTGTACTTTGATAGTCTACTGGCGGACAAATAGCAATCTTCTATTTACCAATGCAAAGATTTTTGTTTTATTTTAGTGTAATCTAACACAATATTCCTCCTATAGAAACAATCTAAACTAGTATTGTCTTGAAATCTTACAAGTTTTACGAACAAATATTTTATTATAAATATATATATTTTGTCAAGTATGAAATGAAACAAATTTCAATTCAATCGTGTACATTTTTTACTCCATTTCATACTTGACAATCTAATATATTTGAGTTGTTAAAGTTAGGTTACCGATTATCCAAATACATGGTTTTACTTCTGAATTTTTTCCTTTAAAAAAAAATATATATACACATATACATAGAAGGAAAAATCTTCTGATAAGAAAAATATTAAACGTCAGAATCTACCAAACACGATTCCTACCCTCCTCTTTCTCATTCCCGTTTTCTAAAATGAAAAAAAAATAATAAAAAAGTGAGAGAGAGAGAGAGAAGGTTTGATCGATTTTACGGTTTTATCTTCCTCTTATATTTTTTCCATATATTTTGTTGGACTATCTCTCTCTCTCTCTCTCTCACGTCAAATTGGAAGCAAAAAAGAAAGAAAAAAGGTAACGAACCCTTTTGATAAGAATTTATTAGATAAAAGTGGATGTTCGAAAAGATAAAACAAGAACTGATAGGGTATTCCCGTTGTCGTGTTACTGTTACAGAGTGTCCACCCTCGGAGGAAGGGATGGAGGAGAGGTTTGCATGTCCGAAGCCGGACAGGATGGGTAGATATCGTTGTATCGACGACCATGTTCTATGCGACGGCTTCTTGGACTGTCCGGGGGGTGAAGATGAAGATATGCTGCACTGCATGTTTTTCAAAACTGTGAGTCCAATTTTTTCAATTAAAATTAGATACACCAGAATATTTATTTATTTGTTTTATTCTACGGGATTAAATCGATTAATACGAAAATAGAGAATACTAAAATACACTTATTTTAACGTTCCTGAGTAGTCTATTTTGGGGAAGATGGAAAGAGAGAGGATTAATATTCCTGTGAAATGAACTAATCAAATTTAATAGCTGACTCCTCTTGTTCGCAAGAATGAATGCTGTAAAGATGATTTAGGGACGGTGGATGAGGGCATAGGGTAATGGATGAATGGTTGTGGCAATGATATTGGAAGAACAGGGAAAGTAGTGTCGTCTAATGTAAAACTTACAAAATACTTTCCTGTATATTAGATTCTTTTTTTTATTGAAATCAACGAACGATAAAATAATAATGAAATGATATTTAACGAAATATTCATGATAAACAGAATTTATTACATTTGGAAGTCACATAAACAACAATCAATAAAAGAACTTTCACAGAGGATAATGAGTCAGTTTAACGATGGATTTCGAAGAGGATGGTGAGTCAAATTTATACTCCGTGATATTAAAATAAATTAAACATTTTCTTCGATTAATTAACAATCATTTACAGTACATCGCACATTTTACTAATATTCTCAATTGTTTAAACTAAAATACACTTATTTTAACGTTCCTATTCCACTTTATGGAAGATAGAAAGTTAGGAGAATCAATTTTTCTTGTGAAATGAACGAATCAAACTTAATAACTGACTCTTCTTATTCGCAAGAATGACTGCTGTAAAAATGATTTAAGAAATGGGGGCGCATTGGGGGTGGTAATAAATGAATGATAGCTGCGATGATATTAGAAGAACAGGAAAAATAAGGTGCCAATAGGAAAGTAGTGTCGTTTCATATAAAACTGTAATATTCAACGTGTTAATAACGATAAATAACATTTCAAAATACTTTCGTGTATATTAGTTTTTTTTTTTTAAATCAACGAACGATAAAATCATAATGAAATGATATTTAACGAAATATTCATGATAAACAGAATTTATTCTTTTTGAAAATCACATAAACAACAATCAATAAAAGAACTTTCACAGAGGACAATGAGTCAGTTTAACGGTGGATTTCGAAGAGAATGGTGAGTCAAATTTATACTTCGTGATATTAAAATAAATTAAACATTTTCTTCGATTAATTAACAATCATTTACAATACATTGCACATTTTATTAATATTCTCAATTGTTTAAACTAAAATACACTTATTTTAACGTTCCTATTCCACTTTATGGAAGATAGAAATTGAGGAGAATCAATTTTTCTTGTGAAATGAATAAAATTAACGTAACAGCTGATTCCTTTTATTTGCAAGAATACTTCAAAATACTTTCGTGCATATTAGATTCTTTTTTTAATTAAAATCAAGGAACGATCGCAGTCCCTTTTTAACCGTGCGTAGATAAACGTTTACTTTGGGGAAGAAGAAAGAAAGTGAGGAGGATCGATATTTCTGTGAAATAAACGAATCAAACGTAACAGCTGACTCCTCTTATTCGCAAGAATGAATGTTCTACAAGTGATTTGGGGGCGACGGGGTGAGAGGATTGAGGATTGGGGATTGTAATGAATGAATGGTAGTGGCAATGATATTGAAAGAACGGGGAATGTAAAAAATAAAACAAGATCGTTAATAGAAAGAACAAACGATGATGGTAATGACGATGGGGTGGGTGGAACGGTTAAAAACGAGAGTAAAAGTATTATGGCGTGTTTATAATTCCTCGCGTGTCACCGTCATCATGACACAATGCCAGACGATATATCTGTAAGGAGGGTTTTTCTTTTTTTTTGTTAAATAAAGCTATAGTATCTCGTCATCACTGGTATGCGAACATTTCGCACTGTTCCGAGAAATGCGGGACATTTTCTAATGTCAACGCATCACGCGAGCCTTACCTCGCGTACCGAGAAACTCTTCGCACGTTAACGTGGAAATGTACGTGCTAATGAGCAACGAAAGAATGAAAGGAAAAAAGAGAGACAGAAAGAGAGAGAGAGAGAAATTATTCGAGATACTAAAAGACATTTTTATTTGCCTCAAATATTCTACCTTTTATTTTTTATTTTATTTTATTTCTGTTTTTAATTTTCCTCCTTTTACCTTCTTTCTTGATAAAAATAATTCTATACCGACGCACGTTCCAAATTAAATATTAAAATGTACTATACACACATACACACTAAAGATACGAGTTATTTCAACGACAAATATATTCTAGAAAGCATCAGAAAAATAATGGGAATTTTTGTTTTTTCGATGGAACGTAAAACGAGTATAGAAAAATGTTTCTATCGGCAGGTATATTACGTGAATTCCAAACCCTTTTTGGGGTTATATTATTTATTAATTTCCTTTTTGTTTTCTTTATTATCATTATTATTATTATTTACAATAATTATTTTTTATTCTCCCTTGGGAGTCGGGTTTCGCCGATAACTGGCTGGGCGTTTTTTGCCAAGCCCAGTTCGACTTTCATTCTTCGTTATTTAGGAAGGTTCTTACGATGTTACATGTGACCAGAATCACCTTTTGTATTTCCTAGTATTTTTATGTTGGTTCTTTCAGCTGTGTTAGGCATTTTTTGAATGTGTGTGTGTGGTGTAATTCCTCTTGATATTATTAATAATATGAAATGTACTTCTTGTTGTTTCCATATTCTCTTGATTTTCTTTACTAGTGGTGTGTACTTTTGGATTGTTTCCTTTACTATTATTACTATTATTATTATAATTATTATAATTATTATTATTATTATAATTATTATAATTATTATTATTATTATTATTATTATTATTATTATTATAATTATCTGTTATCTAATCATTCCATTCATTTATGGACATTTTTTATTTTTAGTGAATATTCAAAGATAGAAACGTAACATAACCAGACACACGTATATTATTTACACATGCGTAGGTTCATTCGGATAGGAAAACATACACATACATACACATATACACACATAAATACATAGATTGTATAATATGTTTCTCCCCTCCTCTCTCTGTCTGTCTGTCTGTCTGTCTGTCTGTCTGTCTGTCTCTTCGGCGATATTGGTTTACCTTTAGCTGTCGTGGTAAATAAATTAAACGTTAAATCACCGGAGGCTCCATCCGTCCATCCACCTTTTCCCCTATAATCGAAGACAAAGCCCGACGGATTCCATAAAAGTACCTACATTTTTTATCGGACGAAAGCCACCTTATCGAATAGCATCGACTATCGTAATAGTAATACATATTGGTGTAAACAATAAATGACCAATGATTGGAGAGAGGAGGGCAAAACATTTCTTTATTTCTTAGTTTTTTTGTTTCTTCATATTTTTGGACAAATATCAAAATGCATATATAAATAATAGGTAATTCAATAAGTCCCGGGTCTGACACATATATGGCAAAATACTGTTGACAGACAGATTTCTGGGTACCTGTCAAAATTTCCTAACATTCTGTAACTTGTCAGAAATAGCTCAAATGGTTTAAAGTGTTCTTCTACTCTTTCTTGGTGACTACAAACTTTTTTAGATCGAGTCCCGGTGAGGTTTCATCCACCTCTTTCCGAACTCTCAGAGACACTCTCAAGGAAGAAATTATCCCACAATTACAACATTTATTCCTTACTCATCAAATTGGTGTTGTAGAGTTGGTAACGAAATTCAAAGTAGACTTTATGTTTCATGAAAAGTATTATATCTTATATTCCACAACTTTCACAGTAGCTTTAATGAACCATGTTTTGTGGCGACTTTAACCAAGCTGTTGTCCACTCAGTCGACGATCTTTTTGATTCAGGTCTTTAGTAACAGATCCATAGTTCATTCATTGTCACATACCAACGCAAGAAATTATTTTTATTCTCGTTCGAACGTAGGATTTCGAACGATCTGAAAAAGATCGTCAGCTGAGTGAACAGCTGCTGGTTAAAGTCGCTACGAAACAGGGAATCATTAAAAACATTGTAACTTGTAAATTAATTTTCAGAATTTTCAGAAATCATATGAGTCTCTCAAACAGTATTGCCATATATGTGTCAGACCCGGGACTTATTGAGTGGCCTGTTATTTATATATAATATCATATTATTATTGACAAACTAATTATACTAGAAATCAATTTCGACTGACTGAAATAATATCGTCGTTCGTTCATTCCTTCGTTCGTTCGTTCATTTATTCGTTCGTTCGTTCGTTCATTTAAACGTCATCAATGGCCCATTAATTTATCAACATATGTAAACGTGTAAACGTAAATCGTTAACGATACTAGTATTTATATTGAAATAAATTTCAAATGCTCTTTCGGGATCGTATCTGCTCGATCGCAACTATTTCCGAGAGATAATTTTATTCAGTTTCTTCTTCTTTTTTTATTTTATTTTATTTTATTTTATTTTATTTTATTTTATTTTATTTTACATCGGATTGGATATTTCTTCCCTTTTTTTTTATCGTCATCTAAAACCAATTAAACGACCATCATAAAATATTTTAAAGGCCAATAACGCACTAAAGAGAGAGAAGGGAAAAATCCATAAAATAATAATTAACTGTTTAATGGTGATTTGAAGAAAATAAAATGATCAAATTAACAATAAATTGATCTCCACGAGGGGAAAAAAAAGAGGACACAATTTTCCTACCTTTAAAAAAAAATATTGGTCACACTGGTAATATTTAACAAAATTTACAACAAAAAATCGGTATAACGAATTGATATCTGTCCGAATAAACCAATGAAAAGTGTAAAATAATGGATGTCGAAATACTCAAATAGATACAAAAAAAAAAAGGAAAAAGGGTAGGTGTGTTTGAAATGTTAGACACGGAAAAAAAAAAAAATAGGAAAAACAATATTGATATATTATGTACATCGTGCACACACATACACAGACACATACACAGACACATACACGCATACACAAAGAGGATAGATACACGTGTAAATATATTTGTCAACTCTTAACGACGTCACGTAGGTAGTAGTCTCGTTAAGAGTTATTAAATTACTAAATGAAGGATAGGAGAGGTAGCGAGAAGAGGTTAGGAAAACATAGACGATCAAGCAACAGCAAAGAGAAAGACAGAGGGGGTGGGAAGGGAAGAGAGGAAGAAAGGGATGAAAAAGAGGGTGGAAAGGGAAGAGGAGTCCCTTATCCGGGTATATTTTCTATGATCGTCATGTATGTGTGGCAATTTGAAAATTGTGTTTGCCAAAGAAAGTTTTCTCATTAACGTTCCACCTAACAAAGGACTTTTCCCTTAGAATCGAAATCATTAAACAGGTTTCTGTAACGCGTTCAAGTCAAAGTATACAAAACGTATTAACAGATGTTAGGGAAAATTGAAAATCATTAACACGTTTAATGCCACGCCAATTTTACAAGGGATTGTCATTTGTTTAAAATATTGTCAAGTATGAAATGGAGCAAACAATGCACGTAATTGAATTGAAATTTTGCTCCATTTCGTACTTGACAGCCCTAATATTTCTATAAATCTGGACCTCTTCGGTCACCGGTGGCCTCCCATTGCAGTCAACGTATTAAAGAATGTGAAAGTAATATAATATGTATATAAAAATCGTATTAATGAATAATAAAAAATAAAGAACTTGGTAGAAAGATGAGGAGAAAAAAATTAAAATAAAAAATGAGGTAAAACTAATTCGAGGAAATTATTTTCTAATCAAACGGTTCTGTATGCACCTTGGGTAGGTGTATACGACAGTTGTAGTTTAACGTTAGATGCATTTAACTTGTGAAATGATTATTTAACCTTCTTGCAATGTATTTATCATATATTCATACACATATACTCGTATACATATATGTGTGTATGTGTGTGTATGAGTATGTGTATGTGTATATGACAGTTAAGAAGGTAAATAGAGAGATACTATCTAAGCTGTACAAAGCAACAGCAACAAGTATTTTAGTATACAACTTTAAAATGGTTATTCAGATTTCTCGGTAAAAGGGACACGTCTAAAACGACTGCTTAGGGAACGAGCTGTGGAAGTAACTAAAGTATACTTCTTCTTATACTTACTTAATAATACATGCATATACATTTATAATATCAAATACACTCAACCTAATCCAAAAAGTTTGGCTACACCCGTAGTAATCTCGTTTACGAATTATCTTGAAATTATTCTTAATTCCCGAACCTTTGATTACTCTTTTGTGTATACAAAAACTGTTCGATTGAAAAGTTTTCAAAATGAATCGTAAAATAATATGGAGTTTGATCAACGAAAAAAAAAAAACAAAATTAAAAGAATACTTTTCTACGTTAAACTCGAAACTTTTCAATCCGAAACACCGGTCGAAATTATTTTACCAGTTTACAAAATATTACAAGGTTTCGGTTTTTGGAATTTTTGTTTGCCGATAGAAAACATTTTCTCATCCCCCCAAAAAAATAAAAAAAACCCTTCGTTTATTCAGACCGTAATTTCAATACATCGATTAAACAATTTTCTTTTTTTTTTTTGCTTATCGCCTTCAAAGTTTCGCGATTACAGAAAGAACAGAAATAATTTCGTACCGGTATTTTTAGAAATACATCTTTTCATTTAAATACAAAATTTACATTGGAAGAACTTAGAAGAATAGAAGAACAGAAATTAATAAAACATTGTGAAATATTTATTATCATCGAATTAATACACCCCTTTATTTCTTTCCCCGTAATAAAACATTTCAACGTTATTTCAACTAATATCGTTGGACAAATTGATGCGAAATTTTTATTTTGTCTACCCAACGTAAGGCAAATAGTTCCAAACAATTTTATTTAAATGGTCCCACGAGGTTTTATCTCGACCTTGGAATAAATGAAGAACCTATAGATTCTACATAAGTGTTTAATGCAAATGTAGTAGTAAGCCTATATAAAACACGCTGCTAACATCTATCGAAATCAAATCTACCACCACCGCGTGTTAACGCGTTGACGACGTTTTATATACACGACTATAAGAAAAAGTTTAAGGGATTGGAATTGTTATTGTTAATCTCTTTGAAACGCTTCGTAATTACAAAATACGCAATTACTTAGTTGCCAAACTGTCAGTTACACGTCAAACCGATTAAAATGTAAACGTCATTTTCCTTAACACATTGGCACGGATCAGATATTTTATTTCCAACAGTACCCAGTTTGCCTTGAGTCGAAAATATTTTTAAATTAGTTATGATTTGTTAATAATTAAAAATCATTGACGCGTAGACATATTTATTTCCAACGGGAAAGAAAAACTTTAAAAATGAATGGATTTATCGATGCACGTATTGATTAAAAATTAATAGGAATTAAAATGTCTTTTTAAGTATGGATATTTATTAAAACGGTACCATAGAAAAATACGAAATATCTCGTCGATGTAATCTTTTTACCAGGGAAAATACGAAAGACGAGATATCTCGTCATCTGTTCGAAATGTGTTAAAAGAATGGAGAGAAAATGATCGTTTTAGGAAAGAAAATAAGTTCAACGATTCGATTAAATCGTACGTTTACACGCAAAGATATATAAAAAAAGGAAAAAAGAAAGAGAGAGTTAAAATGTCATGAAAATTCAGTACTCGCAAAGTACGGTCAGATATACTGTGAACGTGGGACGGAAGGAAAGATTAGGACATTTAAAATTTATTGTACGGCATGGCTTTATGACATCGATAACCATAAGCTGGCATCGCTGGCGAGAAACATACGGGAAAGAGGTCGTACCCAGAAAGACAGTATGCTTCATTGCAAAAGTATCGTTGAATTAATTATAATATATCGTAGAAATGCTGAGAGAAGCAACAAAAGAGAGAGAGAGAAAGAGAGAGAGAGAGAGAGTTAGCGTAGAAAAAGGTCAGAAAAAGGTTGGTGGTCCCATACATGTATAAATGTATTCTACATTACTGATGATACATGTATATGATGCTCATTATTTTTCTCTTTTTATTTACTTACTTACTTTATTTTATTCTTTTCCAAACAAGAAAAATATATCTCAAAGAATTAATATCGAGAATATGTAGTATTATTGTTTAACGAAAAGAATATTTTATCGTTTAATTAAATATGAAAAACCATTATAGTCGCGTTTGGGTATTTTTACAGTTATTATGATTGTCAAGTACGAAATGGAGCAAATTATTAGATACCGCGTCACTAAAATACCTATAACTCTGAAAATAATTTATATTTTGAAAAATCCTCTTAACTACATATTCTTAAATGTTTAAGCTTTGAAAATATGAAGAAGAAAAAATCGATTTTTCTCAAATTTCTAGACCAGAATACTCCCTTAAAGTTGGACACCTTTTTTTTGATTGAAAATTACGTTTGATTTAAAAAATATGATATGAAATTGTAACTTTTGATATATTAAAACAATATAATTATATTATCGATTAGATATTTGATTAGATGAAAATAAGATGATTTGAATAAAAAAATCTAGTAAACATAACTATGGTATTTAAAGTGACATTCTCTTTCACTGTGTACAATACGTTCTCGTTTCATTGGACAATGCAACTTGATAGCCAACGTTATCTCGTTTCTACAAAGTTCTTTTTTTTTTATTCATCTTTCTCCTATTTTCTTGAAAACATTTTGCCCTTATTTTTCAGATAACATTAACCGACTCCGAGCGGCCATTAAATATATCCGCCTACGAGTACGCGTTTATCCTAACGCATTTACGTATAGTCGGTTTCTTACTCAGACTTGACGTTAATGTTTTCGTAAAAAATAAAAATAATATGATGGAAAAAAGAGAGAGAGAGAGAGGAAGAAGATGAGATAAAAGATAAGAAATAAAAGATAATAGATAGAAGATAAAAGATAACGCATTTACGTAGAGTCTGTTTCTTATTCAGCCTTGTCGTTAATGTTTTTAAAAAAAAAAGAAATAAAAATAAAATGATGGAAAAAGAAAGGGAAAAAGATAAAAGATAAAAAAAGAAGAGAAACATCGACACCCTTGAAGGAGTATTTTCTCTCTCTCTCTCTCTCTCTCTCTCTCTCTCCCTTTTTGTTCATCCAAGTAGCTTAAAGTTTGTGCTCTATCTCAGTTCGTTACTTCGGAAACTGAAAAAGATATGCTAATTAAATGCAAGAAATAAGAGAGTAACTTAAACCCGAGCTGGAATTATTCAACGAATTAGTCAATCCTGTCCAGTTTCAAAAGTGAGATTCCTTTGGCAGACTGCTGCTGCTGCTACTACCACCAGTGAGTGCTGCTACAGATGGCCCGAGTACCATATACCGAATTACGTTAATTCGTCTTGAAATAATAAAAGACGTTAAGTATAATCGCGTTAGGAAAATCATTATCAGAGCTGAAAGCCTTTTTTTTTTTTAATGGAGTTTTTTTCCAAGTTCTATTTATAGATAGAAGTATATTTTATATATACAACTACTGTAGAATTGGGTGTCTGGAAAGTTTCCTAACGATTTATTCAATATTTATTCGAGATATTTATATATATATATATATATTTTGTTTTTTGTTCAAAATTTATCGAAATATAAAAATGTTACATTTAAATTTGATAAATTTTAATACACATGCATATATGGAGTGGTCGTATAAATATTTTTAGCTCATCCATTCCAAATTGAATAGACTTAATCCGATTGTAGAATAATAATAAGAATAATCAAATAATTCTTTCTTTTTATTTATTATTATTATTTTATTATAAATCATACATTAGTTCGTTAAATAAATTAATAATTACGTTGAATCTTGATGTCTCATTCATCGAATTAGGGTGTCTCGAAAGTTTCGTAACGATTTATTTAGAACGAGATTTATTTATTCGAGGTATTTATATATTTGTTTAAAATTTATCGAAATATAAAAATGTTACATTTAAATTTGATAAATTTTAATACACATGCATATATAGAATGGTCGTATAAATATTTTTAGCTCATCCATTCCAAATTGAATAGACTTAATCCAATCGTAAAATAATAATAATAATAATAATAATCAAATAATTCTATCTTTTTATTTATTATTATTATTATCACACATTAGTTTGTTGAATAAATAAATAATTACGTTCAATCTTAACCCTTCGTATTCCGAATTTTATTTCAATTTCGTTACCAGCAACTCGCAGTGATTTGAAAGCGTTCTATTTGAAATTTACTTTAACTAATAAATGAAGGATTTTAAATAAATAAAAGAAGAAACAAATTCACTTAAATAACATCTATTGATTTGGACATGAAAGAATTTCGAGTGAGAGTCACAATGGAATTCCTGAGATTAAAACTGCTGATGTCCAGTCACACTCGACATAAGAGTGTCACGAATCTTATTTCACGAAATAAGAACCCTTATATATATATTTTTTCTATAAAGGGAACCTTGTTTCTATGTTTTTTATCCTAGTTTATATTGCTGGTAATTCATATGATTTTTCAATAAGTATTTCAATACAATTGGCATCGCATACTCTGCCATTCTTCCCTGTTATATGCTGGTTTTAGAATTTTGTAAATATCGTTCTTAGTTTGGTTTTGATGGACTTGTTTCCGAAAGTATGGTAAATTCGTCAAATTCGTTCGGTTATCTTCGCATAGGAATCGGTTTTCGCTCGACACTAGAAGGGATATATTACGAAATATAGTTAGTGGTGGTTATATTTTGTCAGTTAGACACGCATGCATGTTAATAAACAAGATAGAATATGTAAAGACATGTATCAATGTAAGGACGGTTAGTAATACATAAAATTCTAATAGTGAAACCACGTTCATAGAAATATTTAAGAAAGAGTGAAATATATTAGCTGTAAATTAATTAATAATATCTTATTTGCAGAAATTCAAGGAACCCTTATATATATATTTTTTCTTTGTTCCTTTTTTTTGTTTCTTATTTGTAAAGTCTTTTTACGAAGTTAGAAATTTTATCTCGATTCACTTAGGGGAAAGGCAAAATAACGAGCCATCTCTTCTATACCTTCCATAACATTTTCTTCTATCTTTCGTTTTCCCTCTAGACGACTTCAAAAGAGAAGAAACCTCTTTACTCGTAACTCAAACATTACACTCAGCTAACTCCAGGAACGTATCTGTCCATCGATATATTGAAAATAAGCAAAACTGAATGTTAGACTGATAGGATAAATAGATTCAAACAGACAGACAGGTAGACAGACAGACAGACAGACAGACAGACAGGTAGGCAGATAGATAAAAGGATTGGTAGATAGATAGATAAAGAATACAAAAAGTTTAGGATGAAAGGTTACTTTTTTTTTACTGTGAATTCCAAATTACCATTACTCCTCCAAGGTTACGTCTATTTTTCTTTTTTCTTCTTTTTTTGTTTCTTTTTTACGAAACCTTTCTCTTTCCCCCTATGTCTGAGAGATAAATAGATAAACAGATAGAAAGTGTGAGACGAACTTAAGGTCTGATTTATTTATCTCCCAATTCTTAATTCTAATTCAATTCAAGGCTACTTTTATTTTTATTTTTTTGTGTTTCTTTTCAAAAAGCAGAGAAAGAAAATATTTGGATTGAACTAAAAATACGATTTTGTTTAATTCTTAAAAACCAAATTACCATCATCTCTATTAAAGATAAATTTGATTTCTAAAAATATCCTTTTCCTATTAAATATATCCGAGGAAATATATCATTGGATTTATTCTAATTCATACCGAGGAACCATAAATTCAAGATTATTTTGTCATATTCTAATTTTCTTCATAGTTTTGAGAAATAATATATGAACGAAGGGTAGATGAAGAAATATTGGAGAAAAAACCGATAGAGATTTTCTCTTTTTCCATAATTTTTAACTCGTAATTTTAAATTACCATTAACCTTAAGGTTACGTTCTTTTCAAAATATTTTCTCTCTCTCTCTCTTTCTCTTTCAACTCGTTCAACTTCGTGCGTAATGCAGAATATAAGCGTGTATAATAAAATATCTTCGTATTACCGCTTTGGCAATGTTATAAAAGAAGATGACTATAGTCGAGATAAGAATAGTAGGTGTGAGAGAGAGAGAGAGTTAAGCACGTAGTATGGAAGAGTAAGGAAAATTCGAAGCACGGACGTTTTAACGGTAACTTCGTTGTTGATGAGCTCGAAGAAGGGTAGTACGCGGGGGCTGTAACGACCGCTTTCGTGGCAAAACTTTTCCGAGGGTGCTGTTTCTATTTTATAGGACACTTTAAAAAAAAAAAAAGAATATATCTATCTATCTTTTTTTATCTCTCTAATATATATTAGAGATTAGATTTAATATATTATTCTTCTTTCAAAGATATTTTTAGATAATTAATAAATAATTACAAAATTTTGTAGATATTATTAAGGCTGTCAAGTATGAAAAGTGGAGCAAATTTTAAATTCAATTACGTGCATTTTTTGCTTCATTTCATAATAGAGTTAATTTTAAAGTTTTAGATTTTTTTTTTAGCAGACGTAAAGTTTCGTGACAAAACTTTACCGAGAGTGCTGCTTCTATTTTATAGGACACTTTAAAAAAAAAAATATATAACTATCTACATATATTTATTTTTTAACTCTAATATATATTAGAGATTAGATTTTATATATTTTTCTTTTAAAGATATTTTTCTATAGTTAATAATAATTAAATTTTTAAACAGTTAATAAATTTTTAGATAGTTAATAAATTTCTAGACACAGTTAATTTTTAGATTTTATATATATATTTTTGACATATATATTAATATACATCTACACACGTAAAACTTTTTCATTCCCTCCCACGAGCACTCTCTTCTCACCCACTGAATTTTTCTTCGTATCCGTCTAGACCGAGTAAGCGTTAATCCTACGAAAAAAAAGAAAGTTAGATGAGAAAAACGATCAAATGAAGTAATTTTTTTCTTCTTCTTCTTCTCCTTCATCCTCCTTCTTCTTCTTCTTATCCTTGATAAGATATCTAAAACCGTCGACGTAATTAACAAGAAGGAAGAAAAATGTCTGATAATAAACAATTTTATATTCGCAAATATAAATATATCCTAGTACATGTTTAATTATACACCAGTACGTTGCACTTTATATGCACTTATTATTATACGTATCCCAATATATATGCACTCATGTATGCACTCATAAATGCATACACACACACATATATATACAAATACTAGAAACTATATGTTGCCGAGGTTGGAATCTAATTTGAAGGAAAATCAAATCGATGCATACGGAATATCAACACATCCAAATCAATGAGTACAATAATTCTCTCTCTCTCTCTTTCTCTCACACTCTCACACTCTCTCTCCTTCTCTCTCTCTCTGTCTTTCTCTTCATCTATCTCACACTCTCTCTCTTTCTCTCTGACTCTTACACGTGGGCGTACGATATTGCACAAAGTTCCGCCAGCACCATTCGCACCGTCGTCATCCAACCCAAGATATAATGGCTGATAGCAGGTAGGAAGGAAAGGGATCAAAGAGGGAAAGGGGAGAACCTAGAAGAATGGAGAGTTAAGAGATGGTAGAGATGGCAAAAATGATAGAAAACGATGGTGGTGGTGATGGTGGTGGTGGTGGTGTAGGAGAAAACTTCCCTTTAACCTTATGACATTCTCCAATTTTCCCTTCTCTTTCTTCTTTAGTCTCATGGGCAAAACAAGCAGCATGAGTATATAACCAAAGGTGGGTGTTGGCCATTGCCGTTATTGCTGTATATTTCTTTTTCCTTTTTTTTATTTTTACTTTTATTTTTATTTTCATTTTTATTTTATATTTATTTTCCCCTATTACTCAGATACCAACCAACCCCTCTCCCCTCTTCCAACTTCCCCCTTTCCCCTTCTTCTTCTTCTTCTGCTTTTTTTCTCTTCTTCTTTTTCTTCGGAGGCTTTTTTCTTTTTTTTATTTTATCATTTTCTTTTACGTCGACACGATTTTCGATTTATCAAGGATCACGAATATTTCCAACACTAAATTTCACGATCGTATAACGTAATAATATTCTTTTCTTTTATCTCTCACATCCTTCCTACGTCATTCTTCCGATGGAAGGAGTGAAAAAGAGAGAGAGAGAGAGAGAGAGTGGTGGTGGTGGTGGTGGTGGGTGGCTGGGAAAGGAGAGGGAGGTGAAGGTTTCCCTTCCTTGATCGATAATCCGCATAACGTAAGGCAAACCTTTTCTTTTCGACTCTTCTCATGAAAACGGAAATGTTGAAAGAGTTTACCCCAAGATATGTTTTCTAAACTCAAGATCTTCATACCAGTTAATCTTGGATCGTTATTATATTCGTTTGATTGAGGATTTATCTTTTAGGTTTGTAATATTACGACGTTAGATTTACACCCCGATGATCGTATTTTTAAATATTTAACAAAATTTTTCAATCAAAACAGCGGAAACTTATTTGTATTAAGTATGTCCTAGTATGAAATGGAGCAAAAAATGCACGTAATTTAATTGAAAATTGCTCCATTTCGTACTTGACAATATAAATTACAATATTGTTTGCACACCGTTTAAAAGAACAAAAAATTATCGATTAATTAATCACGTTAGTTTGGATTAATTAATTATCGATGTTAAAGCTTTCTCGGGATACGTGGGTAAAGGGACAATGACAAAATTCAAATGAAAAATAAAATAAGAAGATGAAGATGAAGGAAAATAAGAAAAGAACAAGTTTTGACGTCAGATGAAGATCTAATCGCGATAGACAATAGTAATACCATCCAACCTATATAAACCATAATCATAATCATCATCATCATCATCATCATCATCGTCGTCGTCGTCATCGTCATCCACCACTTTCAGTTCGATTATCAGTTTAATACCCGCTCTCAAAGATAATTACCTTTTGATTATCACCACGATTGCGATCATCCTTAGACGGTTAAATTCAGCTGGTTAACTAATTCCTAGTCTCTTATCGCGTTATCATCTTCTTTATGCCTAAGGGATGGTTATCTTCTATTACACCAACCCCACCTATAAACTCTAATTTTAACGAACACCGAATTATTTTTATTCTCTAATATCTGCCCAATAATTATGAAACTGGTCCAAGTCTTCTTGGATCGTTTCTTGTTTCGAGATATTTCATATCGAATTGCATTTGATTTTTTATTTGAATTTTATACAATGTTGAACATTACAACCATTAATCTAATGAATTCATTTTTGGATTCATTTTTTGAATTAATTTAATTTAAAATGATGTCATGTGAAATAACTGGTAAATTTATTTGTTCTTTTTTAATTTTGATTTAGAAACCACTTTCATAATTATGGCCACATATATCAAGATTAGTAATCTCGATCTTAAATCAACCATTGTATTTTACAATAATCATTTTCTACGATATATAAATTATTGTAATTAATTAGATTGTCAAGTATAGAAAAGGAGCAAATTTCGAATTCAATTATGTGGATTTTTTACTTCATTTCATACTTGACAACCTTATACTTACACGAAATCGTAGGAGGGATCTCTCTTTGAGAAATCGAATGGAATAAATGGAAGTTTAAGAAAAGATAAAATAAGAAAGAAAAAAATAAAGAATGAGAGAGAGAGAAATAGAGAGTGAAAGAGAGCACGTAACATATTGTTCAAGGTATTTCAATAGACGAGAAAAGAACGTCTATGTAGTCCAATCGGCTTACTATTATTATTATTATTGTTATCATTATTATTATTATTATTATTCTCTTGCAATACTACGAGAGAAGAAGGATACTTTGATTTTAATTAAGACCAAGAAGACAGAATGAGACCATCATATACAGGATTTCCCAAAAGTCACTTTATCCAAAACTAAAATAATTTTCCATTTTCATAAAAACTAACACCGTGTATTAAACACATAAAGAAGATTTAATTAAATAATTAATTTCTTATTTGGTATAATTAAATTTACAAAAGCAACTTTTGGGATGTGCAATTACTTGGATTGGCAAGAAAGTAATTTTGGTTTTTTTACTGCGAATCGTTGTTTAGCGATAGATTTAACCTTTTTGCAATCTCTCGTACAGTTTATACGACGATTCGATTGAATTATGGGTTTCGTTTGGTCGTCATCAACTTCAGAAGATCGATTAGAACACGCTGATTATCTTTAAATAGAAAAATCTCCATGAAAAATCTCTAAAAAATTACACTTGAACACGTGCGTTTTGTTAAACAATCAACACCAAAAACAACACAAAAAATACACCTAACGTTACACCATAATGCAATCTAAGTTCTTTTCTTTTTTTTTTTTCATTAGAACATACACTACATATACATCACATATGCACCACATATACACACAGAACAAAGATTTAATTGGATAATAAATTTCTAGTTTAATATAATTAGATTCGAAACTGACTTTTGGGATATCTAGTACATATATATATATATATATATATATATTTAATGTAATCTATGTGTAATTATTTACATACATAACAAATTATAATATACGTAGGACTAGAATAGCAAAGCTGCTGAATGAAAAGGGCTTCTGGCTTTTCTATACGTTTTCCTAGTCTCTTGACGGGATAGTCGCATGATATGCCCTGGAATATCAGGTGGGCGCGTCCCTTTATGCGTCAGTAAGAGAGAGAGAGAAAGAGAGAGAGTGAACATCATATTCACCAACACACACTGTGACCAGAACTTTACCACCCCAAGGAAACACCCTCGAGGACATATCCTCTACTGCGTTAGTAGACCAACCTGTATTTCTACGAACGTCATTCTCTCTCTCTCTCTCTCTCTCTCTCTCTCTCTCTCTCTCTCTTTCTCTTTCACATATACTATCTATCTATCTATATATGTAACGTTATCTTTCCTAGCTTCGATCAGATATCAACCGAGACTTCCGAATGGTAGAAATTATTGAACCGTCTATATAACATCTACCAAATTTATCGCTACCTGATCAAATCATTTGTTTTTATATAGGATTATGAGTTAGGGAATAATAATTAAATATTGTATTTTTTTTTAAATAGGAAAACCAATTTTAGATATAAAATACGAATCGTAAGGACACTTGGAATTATTTATGATAAAAGGGATATCTTTCTGAAATTTTGTCTACGCAAATAATCATTTGTTTTTATATGGGAATATTAATTAGGGAATAATAATTAAATATTGTTTTTATTATTTTTCTTTTTTAGAAAGGAAGAATAATTTCAAATATAAAATAGGATTTTTAAAGAAAAGAGAATTGAATGTATTTGTTAAAAGGAATGTTTCTAAGGGTTCGTAAAATAAGGGGAATAAAGGATTTGTGTTTGAGGGTGATCGAGTGATTGATTAAATTCATGAATATATATTTGTGTGTGTCGCAGAATTTGTGCAAAATGTTTGGTCATTTATTATAATTTAATATTATTATTAATATAAATTATTATATAATATAATATGCATTAAAATTTGATATTATAAACATTGATGACATATATATTGGATTGTTTAGTTAAACTAATTTCAATATTATTCGACATTCTAAGGAAGAAACATCTCGGTTGTGATTTTAAAACAAAATTACTCCTTTTTTTCCCGTAAAACTTAATATTTATACAAATATATTAATCTAATAATACAATTAATAAATTTCAAATATACATGATTAACGCAAATAATATCGACGTAATATAATTGACGTTAATTTCTCTTAAAAAAAGTTCAACAAAATCAAAACAATAGGCTTTTCCCTGTTATAAATAATACAATTTTTTAAATAATTATAAAATATATTTAAATATATATATACATTAGGTTGTCAAGTATGAAATGGAGCAAATAATACACATAATTGAATTCAAAATTTATTATATTATATAATATAATAATTAACCCTTAACGCTCCGAATTATATTTGCGAATATCAACCTGCAACTTCAACATATTAAACAAACTTATTATTTATTTAATAATAGAAAAATATATGGGTTTACAATGAAACAGATAAAATGAAACTACTCAGGAGAGTATTAATTATTATTTGTAAACAATTACCGATAACGAAAAATACATTTGGAGTAGAACGTCGAACATTGTTGCAGTGTCTTAGAGGTACATTTAGAACGTTAAGGGTTAAAATATGTTGAAAGTTTAGATAATTATTAACATTTGTCGTTTCTGTTTTCTTTTTCAGACGAGGGCGCATCTCGATATCTTAGCGGACGCTATTTTGCGATGGGCAAGAGGACGCTAATTGGTTTATTATAAACGATTAATCTCCATATCGCGAACATAATGCCTCATCGATGTAATATTTCTCTACTGCGTTATAATGCATTCCCCGAAAACAGATTATTTATTCTCTCTCTCTCTTTCTTTCTCTCTTTCTGAAATTCTTTCTGAAATTCTTTAGATTTATCATCTCATTTCAATCCTATTCTTCCGTATTCCTATTCTCATCTATATTTTTTATCTCAAACTACCATTTGTCTCTTCCTTTTACCTGTCTACCTGTCTGTTTCTATCTCTTTTTCTCTCACTGTCACACACTGTCACACATTGTCACTCACATTCTTTCCCTTTCTTTCTCTCTTTTTCTCCTTCTCGTTCCATCTATCTCGCTGTCACTTTCCCTATTTCTTTCAATTTCTATCTATTTCTATATATTTCTGTCTCTGTATTTCACTTTACTCCCATCGCACTTATCCTACTATTCGTTGACACAAATTGTAGAAAGGAACTTTACTAAAATCAAAACTCAGGGAAACGTGAGAATGAACTACTCTACCCGCGGAATATACTCTCAATACATGTATAGCAAAAGCAACCATAATCCGTCGATGAGACGAAATAAAGGAAGGAAAATAATTAATATAAAAAATAATTCATGAAAAAGATGAAATAATGAAACAAAACGAATAAGAAATACATCTGGATCGCAGAGAATAATATAAACGGGAAAAGGGATAGTTCAAATATTAAAATGAAATAGAAACTAAAAAAACTAAAAAACTTAATAAACAAGGATAAAAACACGATACGTGAAAACCACGTGATGACTGCATAAAATAGGATGATTAAAAAAAAAAACAAATAATTATTCCGGATTTTAGAGAAGAGACACATATATGTATATTTATACGTATATAACAGGTCACTCAATAAATCCCGGACCTGTCATTCAATAAGGCTCGGAACTTATTGAATGACCTGTTACATATATATACTTATATATATATATAAATATATATATATATAAATATATAAATATAATTAATATATAGCTGAGTACAAAATTCTAAATTAACGTGACTCGCGAAGAGAGAAAAATAATATAAAATAATAATAATAATAATAATAATAAATAATAATTACAGAAGAAGAAAAAATTTCACCTCGATAAGGGAAATAACAAAAAGGGCTCGATGTATTAAAAATCATTTCCAGGTTTTCTTTTTTCTCTTTAACAAGGATGAAACAATTTTTAATTTTGTTAAATTTACCTCCCTCATAAAAAGAAAACAAAACTATCAACCATAACTTGCTTCCATTTTACCACACAAGCTTCCATTTGTTGATAACAAAATTATCTCTCTCTCTCTCTCTCTCTCTCTCTCTCTCTCTCTCTCTCTCTCTCTTTTTTTTTAATTATTCTTGCAGTAAATAATTTTAGACACGTTGACCACCCTAAAACCCCTCCTTGAGAGAGGATTTAAACCTCGTCTGTGTTTTAATCTTTCATTGATCAACAAAATCTGACATTGCAACGATACGATTTGGGATTAAATTCGTCTATCATCGCGTAAATTGAATATCCTTTTTTTTAGGATTCCATATAAGTGTCCATAATTATGAAAATAGTTCAAGTGAAAATTGAAAAAACGTAAATAAAATTCACCTCACCGTTATTTTAATTTATTAGGTTTGTTAAGTATGAAATGGAGCAAATATCAATTCAATCGTATGCATTATTTGCTCCATTTCATACCTTGACAACATAATAAATTAATTCGATGTAATATTTAGGATATTGTCAAAAATAAACCAGATAGTGGTTGTAATGTTCAACGTTATATGGAAATCATTTATTAATTAGCATGATTGAATTGATTTGAATGATGAATTTATGATGAATTTATGATGAATTGATTTATTAAGTCTACCGGAAAGTTTTGTCCGATTTTTGGAATAAAACCAAATACAAATTACGGACAGAACTTTACGGTAGATCTAATAATTCATGAAATATTTGTTAACAAGAAATGTATGACTCAGACCAGTTTCATAATTATGGGCACATATATGATTTTATAAATAAAATATTTAAAAAAATAATTCTTTACACGTATGACTCGTACATTAATAAAATAAACCAAGAGAGAAAGAGAGAAAGCGAGAAAGAGAGAGAGAGAGAGAGATAGTTGTAATGCACAGAAAAAACAAAAATGATTAATCATGAATAATTTATGATCAGGATTCAATTTTTCCAATTCATATTGATTAAGCTTTCATTAATCATTTTCACCAGAACGAGTACTATAAATTACATATCATCTAAATCAATTTCTAATTCAATGTCATTTCATCTAATTCAATTTCATTCTGAATTTCGTTTTTTTCTTTTTTCTACTAACATTCTGTATACGGGAAAATGCAACTACTACTACTACTATTACTACTAATACTAAATTACTATCGTAATAGTTGTAAAAAAAAGAAATTAAACTTCAGATAATATTTTGTCGAAGCAACACGGTCTATCGTCTAAAACTATGAAACAGCAAAGATCATCCTCCGTTTCTTGAAAATAAAAAAAATAAAAATAGGAGGAAAACTGACGTAGGGTGGAGTGAAAAATATACGAAAAAATCTTTACACACATACACATACACACATATATATGCGTACGTACACGTACATACGTAAAAGCAGAGTAAAAGAAACAAGAAAATAAAAAATAAAAGATATGAAATAAAGTACAAATTGTGATGCTTCTTAGGATGTTTACGAATTAAATTGGTAAGGAATTTTGACTTACATTAATGAAACATAATCTCTCATCAAATGTTTCTCGTTAACGGGAGGACCGATACTGCGAGTGTGTTAACTACACCTACATAGAACGATATTTTTTAGGAAAGCAAGGAAAAGATATACGAAATATGATAAATAATAAAAGAGACTGGGTAAGAAATGCATTTAAGAAAAATTTCAGATGAAATGAGCTTGCATTTAAAAATGAAAATAATTATTTTGGTTCGTCAAAAATAGTGCCAATGTTATTAACAATATTTAACAAATAACAGCAATTAGAAACAAGAACAATTTGCGAGAAAAATGTGTTGGAAATTGTTTTTCGTCTTTTTTTTTAAAACCGTACAGAAATGATCGACGAATTTTTCAAAATACAAGCGAGAAAGGTACACCTGAATAATTTTCAAATAAAAAATAAATAAATAAATTCATGGAAGGGATTTTTCTTTCTTTCTTTACCGAAGGGTCCTGGATAATTAAAAGGTTCAAATCAGTCACCCGAAAAGTGGAACACCCAAATGTCGGATGTTGGTCCAGTTAACCCGAAAAAAATTATTTAAAAAAACAAACTAACGGCGAGAGACACAGTGATGTGTACGCGAATTCTCGTCGCGTATGTTTTTCTTTTTTATTCGTGGGATTGTTTGTGCACGTATAGACTTTAAACCGTGTTGCAGTTTCGCGATACGAGATTAAAAAATGGGTTTAGGTGAGATGATTAGTGTTGTGAGACAACGACGATTACAATTGGCTGATTAATAATGTCTTCTTAGTTTTTTTTTTTGATCAATTTTAATCTGACTGTAAAATTTCGCTTCTTCTTCTTCTTCTTCTTCTTCTACTTCTACTTTAACGTCTACTCAATATTCTACTTCTTCTACTTCTTCATAATATGCGTGTACCTTTTCCCTTACTCTTCTTATTCTTCTTTCTTATTTTACTCGGAAGATCGGATTTCCCATCAACGAGCAATGTTTGACTACGCAAAAAATATAAAACACCAGAGTGACTTTTTTCCCCCATAAATATTTACAGTTAATTCAAACATTGTGTGACTACCCTTTCGATAAAAAAAAAAACTCGTGTGTGTATACAGTTACGTGTGATTAGAGTGAATTAAATTATTTTTAACGAAGGACATTGCATCGTAAATTTTCTTTTCTTATCTTTCAATAATATCAAAATTCTAAAATATTAATAATTAAAAAAAAAACACACATACACTCATTTCTAAACGCGTAAAAAAATATTACCCAAAAAAAAAACAAACGAAGAACATCTGCTAAATGTCTATCTTCTATCTTAAACTACTTAGAACAAAAAATTAATATTATTATTATTATTATTATTATTATTATTATTATTATTATTATAGATGCATACCCACGATAAAGAAAAAAACACTAATGCAGTGTAATAAGAGAGTATTATAATTGACTAGAAAAAAAAAAAAGAAATACTCTTGGTAACCTTATGCTCCGATTGAAATCCGATAAAAGTGGTAAAAGAAAAAGAAAAAGAAAAGAAAAGAAGAATAAAAAGAAGATCGTTCGAAATCAAAGTAATCAAATACAAGCACACCTTAATCGTTCATACATACACACACACACAAAAGCAAACAAACATCTGTGTACAGACACACAACATAGTCTTCCAAAAGAGGCAGACCTGCACGCAAACATAAATATACAATTCTTATATCTTTTGCATTTTATCTTATCACTCGTGTCAAACACCTGCACACATGCATACACACACACAAACACACATACAAATCAAAAAATACACGAGCTTCGGGGATGTATTAGGTTGTCAAGTACGAAATGGAGCAAATTTCAATTCAATCATATGCACTTTTTGCTTCATTTCATACTCGACAACTTAAAATACTTTGTCGTTCTCATTCGCAGTTACTATTCTCTTTACCTACACTTACGTAAATATGAGTATACTTACCCCTATACTTACGTAAAATAAGAGCTCGTTTAAATAAATTTCGTATTCATCAAAGATCTCGGAAGAAAAAGGTCAACGACCTTGAGACGAAACGTCATTCTCTCTCTTTCTCTCTCTCTCTCTCTCTCTCTCTTTCACCTTCCCCTACTTGGTGATATGCATAAAGGCGTGAACGCGGCGTAATACAATCAATGTGTACTCCTACGTACATACACACACACACACATATATATATACATACATACATGCAAACATATATTCTTACATTAGAGAAAGAAAAAAGGTATTGCCGGTGATAATGGAAGTATGTATTAGTAAAACACAAAATCAGAACATTCTTTATCGATAAGAGTACTACGGGGATAAACACACGTTACATCACATACAAACACACGTTACATACAAACACACACATACATTCATAAACATAAACATATCCTATTGATTTTAATATGTATTACGGACTCCCTTTTTCGACGGCTGTTTAAACGAGTATTTCTTCGATATAAACGCGCGATTTAATAATAATTGCTTTCAAGTGCCATATATATATATATATATATATATTTATATTAGGTTGTCAAGTATATAATATGGAGCAAATTTCTATTCAATTATGTGCATCTTTTGCTCCATTTCATACTTGACAACCTAATATGTATAACATGTCTCTCTTTTTCTCTCATTGCATTTAGAAGATGGATTGAAAAAGTTTGTTAAGCCTCGGTAAAGAAACTTTTCTTTTTCTCTTTTTGTTGTTTAAATAAAAAAAAAGAGGAGAGTTTTAATCGAATAAAAAAGAATCGTTTCTACGTTTGTTGTTGTTAGTTGTTGTTGATGATGTTGGCGATCAAAACTTTTCAACCCATCTTATTACATATGTGTATATATATTTGTTTATTTATTCGGTCACATTTCGTATAAAGAAAGAATAAGAATAAGAAGGGAAAGATAAATAAATGGTAAATGATTAGTCGATTTTCGTATGGAAAGGAAATTATTTTAGAAGTGTATGAAAGAGAAAAACTTGGGAATGAAAAGAGGTGAGATTAGGGTTACGTTAAAGTAATCTGTGTGTTGTTGTAGAACGGATAAACAGGTAAAGGAAACTAATTAGGAGAAAACAAAGTCATTATTAAACGTAAGGCGCTTATTAGCTTTTGTATTCTTAAAATGAGAAGAAGGAACAATGAAGAAATGGAGAAAACGTTTCGCTGGATGCATAATAACGCATATCGCGCGTATTTTTCATTTAGTGTGTCGATACTCGATACCTAATCACCATCCTGAGTATCTGACTTGTAGTTTTGTCTTTCTTTTTTAATTCCTTTCTATTTTTAATATTAATTTGTGTTCCTTCAATGAAAAACGTGCGAGCTGAACTTCTTACAAATTACAATTTTTAAACCAATTATATATAAAAAAAAAAAAAAAACGTGCTAATATCTAAAAAGATCATACAATAACGAGTTCGAAAAGAAAAGAAATACAAAAAATATATATATATATATATAAAAAAAAAAGTAAAAAAAAAGTAAAGAAAAAAAAAACCAATTAACAAATTTTTCTCTTCGTCGTACTTTCCAAGTAAAAGTGGTGGAATGGCACGTGGAAAATGCATATTCTGTAATATTATTACAAAAGTTTTAAATAATATAAAAAAAATGAAAAACTATGTATATACATAAATATATATATATATTAATTATTGATTAAATAAATAAATAAATGAATAAATAAATAAAGAAAAAAAAAGAAAATAATAAGCCAGATGACAATTTATGTGTGTACGTATTTGCGCGATGACAACCTACGAGAAATAATAATAATAATTATAATAATATTATTAAATAATAATAATTTAAAAAATTGAAAAAAAAAGGATTTAATTCGGCATATTTATTCGTCCTGTGCCGAGAACGGGGATGAGAAAAGAATGAAAGGAGAGAAAGAGAGAGAGAGAGAAAATAAAAGAAACACGTTTCCAAAATAAGAAGATCCATTTTACGAAGGTGTCTCGTGTTTCAGTTCTTTTCTTTTTAAACGTACCGACGATGTCCTATTTAAAAACAATTAATATCATAAAGAAAATAGAAAAGTGGTAAGGAGATGATAACGTGGATTAAAATTTAAAACGTAAAAGAAACGCATATATATATATATATAAAAAAAGAAAAATGTAAAACAAGGAAAAAAAATATCATTAAAAGTAAAAAAAAAAAAAAAGTCTTATATATATTATAGGAAGTACTAATAATAATAATTAAGTCCGATATTTAACGCGACGATTGTCGCGTAGAGTTTTTTTCAAACTCCGACTGTAAGTTCGATGTAAGTTTTAAATCATGTTCACGAAATGAATAATAAAAATGAGAAGAAGAAGAAGAAGAAGAAGGTGGTAGTGGTGGTGAGAGGGTGGATGAGTAAAACGATTTGTTTCGGATGGAGGAATCCACAAGGCTTTTTATGTCATTCAAAAGGAAGAAAGGAAAGGTGGAAGAGTAGGAATAAGGGAAGGGAAGGGAAAAAAGGAAGGAAGGAAGGAATGAATGAATGAATGAGNCTCTGTCTTTTACTCTCTCTCTCTCTCCCTTTTCCACTCACCACTTCTACATGCAATTGTTTACACAAGTTTATTTATACTCCGTGCAACAAGTGGCCAATCACTCCGATCAGCTGGGAAAATTCGAACACTGGGGGAGTGGTGGGGGAAGGGGCTATCGATGACTTTTATTATTTGAAAAATATGATCCTCCTCGAAATCGATGTTCCAAGCGTAGAAATATTCCAAAAAGTTGGTATATTAAAATGAATTTCTGGTTTTATTGGGTTGTGATATTGTATTGATTGGAGATTTGAAATAAGAAGGAATTTAAATACATCGACGAAAGAAAATAATGTGTTGAGATCAATCATTCATCAAAATCGCTTTTAATTGCCAACCCAATAAAATACGAGCCTTCTTCTTTCGTTTCTCCACTTTATTTTATTTCTTCTTTCATTTCGTTTTACCTATATTAGGTTTGTCAAAGTATAAAATGGAACAAATTTCAATTCAATTGGATGCATTTGTTTGCTCCATTTCATACCTTGGCAATCTGTAATATTTGAAATGTTGCGCGCGCATCGCAAAGATTACGCGCGACATTTGGAATACTCGCGTATCAGTCGATTTGTTTGTTTGTTTGTTTGTTTCGTTTAAATCACCTGTTACGAGAATATATTTAAACGTCACGACAAATGTGTACATTCAAGAAAGGATAAACTAAAAGAATTCATTGAAAAAGACAAACGGGAACAAGAAGTTTGTTAGCCGGTGCGAAGTATTTTGGGGAAAAGAAAAAAACAAAAATGGTCAGTCTCTGCGTGTTTCTCTATGCGCCTGTATAACTCGATTTAAAAAAAGAAAAAAAAGGAAGGAACGTCAGAAAGGAAAGAAAATCTGTCAATAGGAGATTGCTACAAACGTCCGTAAAGCCATCCAATTGGTGGCATCGCGGGACGACGAAATATAAAAAAAAGTGTATTTGAAACACCGTATAATTGTGTCGCGCGCTGCCACCTTCCGAGCGCTTAAATCAATATACCAATCCTTATCAAAGTTACTCTGTTTATCGAAAAAAAAAAAGAAAAAAAACAAAACATGTATAATCCCCTTAAAACAAGAAAAACGTAATAAATTCTGTTACAACGTTACAAGTTAGTCCCCTTTCCTTTCCTTTCCACATTTCTTTCTTTCTTCTTTTCTTTTCTGTTCTTTTCCTTTTGTTTTACGTCTTTTTATCTTTCTACGATATATTACTCCTCGAGAGAGAAAGAGAGAGAGAGAGAGAGAGAGAGAGAGTGGGTGTTTCGAATCGATATCTCAATGCTCGAGGAAAAATAGAAACGAAATTTCTTTTTTCTCTGTTTACGAAAAAGATCAAGAATCGTGTTTGAAAAATTTCTTTTAGAGAGCGTTTAATTCTAATCGTTAATTATTCGTTCTATCAGATTATCTATCCTTAATCGATTATTCTATTTCACGCAAGCTAATCCTTCCTTTATTTTTGTTCTTTCTTTTACTAAGAAAGCAAAGAGTAATCGCGTAGGAGTTTGCTTTATTAATACTATAAATTAAAATATATATAGATATATAAATATAATAAACTTTGGAAGGGGATGGAGGTCACGAAGAAGGGTTGCGTCTCGACATAGTCGCATACGTGTTAGAAATTGCGCGGGTAACATACAATAAGGAGAGATACGTAGTCAAATTAGATCGATAAAAATATACCAGAAGTATTTTATTCGATCGATAAGTGATACTGTTTTAACATCGATATTCAACTCGGTCGGTAAATTTATCACAGTCGGTAATAAATATTAATCTTGTCTTTACCGACACATTCTAACGTTTACAAACCACGTCGATAATTAACAACGACAGATAAAACAGTAAGAAGATAATGATTCAAGTTTTTCTTCAATCTCGATAAAAAAGATCTACGCATCGGAGATATAAAGAAAAAATTTCGATAAACGGATTGATCAGGGAGATATATCATTAAAAAAATATGAAAGATAAAAAATAGATAAAAGGTAAGAAGAAAAGTATTTGCTTAGTATCTCGGTGTTCTAGAAATTACGAGAGATAACAAATGTTCAAAGAAAAAGAAGATAGAGGAGAGAAAGTCGGGATAGTCGCATGAGCAAGCAAGCTAGCGAGTAAGCAAACAAGCAAGAAAGGAAGGAAGCAAGGCAGTCAATACCTTCAAGCGTCCCTGACAATGAGTAGCCAGTCAGCTTGCTAGGAGGAAGAGAGAGCGAGGAGACACAAGGATTGTAGGAAGAAAGGTGCGTGTCCGAAGTTCGTCGAGTTGGCGCGACACGCGCGGCCTGTGAGGAACCGAGCGAACGGATACATACGTAGCCATATACAGAAAGAGAGAAAGAGAGAGAAAGAGAGAGACAGAGAGAGAGAGAGAGGGACACACACACATATACGCAACTATTTTGACGGGAAGGTCACATGACTAGACGCTCGACCGACCGCCGCCGTCGCCGTCGCCGCCGTTATTCCCCCTTCACCCCTACCCCATGTTCCCTCTTTCGCATCCCTCCTACCTCTCACCCTCCTCTTTTCGCAACAGCGTACACACCATATCAACGAAGTAGCGATCGAGCGGCGAGACGTTGTCGGACGTCAAGCTCGCACACACGCGCAAACACAAAGAATGGTAGGAGAGTGCCGAAGTATGTAAGAGGGAAAGGGTGCAGCAAGGGGTCCGAACGTTCCGGTTACTCCGGCGTGGTGTAGGGGCAAGGGGTGAGGTGATGCGGTGGTAGAGGGGGCAAGGGAACGCTCGTCGAGACGAGGACAGCGGCCGATAGATTGCAAAGCGGTGAAATGGTGGGGTGGTGAACGTGGAGGGGGATACGAAAGGACGATGAAACGAGAAACGGAGAAAAAGAGAGAGAGAAAGAGAGAGAAGGAGAGATGCATCAAGATTACGGGGATTCTTCCGAACGGCTGCCACGAGTCCCCGCAGCACGCACGCGCGAGAGAGAGAGGCTCGTGTTTACGCGAGTAGCAGCAGCCGCCGTACGTGAGCGTGCGCGGTTGAAAGAAGAAAGAGGAAAGAGTATGGTGCGCAATAAAGAAACCGAGAGGAAGAGACAAAAAAAATAGAAAGAAAAAAAAAGATGGATACGACGCAACACGACGACGACGACGTCGACGTCGTAGCAAAGGCGACGTTGGGTCGGTCTCCTCCATCTTCGAGTAGAGTCTCTCCCCTCCCTGTCTTCCCCAATATGTTTACTACTACCATTTACTACGTTGTGTTGTATTTTACAAAAGAAACCATAAAATAAATATAATTAACGTTTAAACATTAATAAAATAGGTAAAGAAATTGTAATTCGATTTGTGCTTTTCTTCTTTCATTCTATCCTCTCTGCGAGTGCATTGCAAGGGAATCCTGGAAGAGATAAAAAATTACTCGTTCGACTTACATTAGTTAGATAAAGAAAGTGAGAGAGAGAGAGAGAGAAAGAACGCGTACGATCGATAAGTTGGCGCGTGTCGTCGTAGTCGTAGTAGTTCAACGTAGATGGAAGTAAATCGTGGTGCCGTTGGTGCACTATGTCGGTCGTAGGACCGACGACACGATAATATCCATCGCCGTTGTCTACGTCTACGTCTACGTCTACGTCTACGTCTACGTCTTCGCGTTGTTGTTGACGACAACGACGATAGTGGGGGGGGGGGGGGAAACCAAGAAGAAGAAAAAAAAGTAAAAGGAGGAGGAGGACAGGGACACGACGAAAACGACGACGACGACGGTGGCGGCGGGTCGTCGGGTCGCCGTCGATCTCGTTGCTGCGCCGCGAGGCGCGAATGCCCAGGGGGTTAGGCGGGTGAGAGGGCGGGGCGCGGGGAGGAGGGTGAAAAGAGAAGTGGGCGGGGTAAGGAGGGGTTAGAGGCGTCGCGTCGAGTCGCGAGTCGATCGTCGACGATGGCAGAGAACGTCGGCTGCGTCGAATAAATAAACTATACTCCTTTTTTCTTTTCCAAACTTTTTTATGTTTGTGTGCGAGCACGGTCGTAGTCCATAGTCGTCGTAGTAGTCGTCGTCGTCGGCTTGGCGTTTGTGCCGATTGCTGATTGCGTTGACCGATAGACAAACAGAGACAGAGATAGACAGACCAAGCGAGCAAACGACCGTTTGGGGAAGTCGTATGGTCGTATGAAGATACCGTATTATATCCGTGTTACCGGCACGTAGTAGTAGTAGTAGTAGATAGTAAGTGTAAGTATATAATACGTTTGCGTTCGTAATGCTAACGGTGAGAACTGCAACGGTGGCGACATTGACGACGAGGTTGGCGGAGACAGCAAGTGGAGGAAGAAGAGGAGGAGGAGGAGGTGGAGGAGGTGTAGAAGCACCAGCAGACGAGGAGGAGTACGAAAAACAACGGCGTGCGCAAAACGAGGGCTACGCATCGGTCTTCTTGCGAGCTGAGTGGTGGTGGCCACGGTGGTGATGGAACGTAGACGGGAAGAAGCGTAGCGCAACCGAGCTGGACTGCTGCTGCTCCTGCTGCTGCTGCTGCTGCTGTGGTGGGATACAAGGAAGCGAAAAAAGAGAGAAAAAGAGAGAGAGAGAAAGGGTTATACGGAAGGGGGGTTGGAGGAATAGATAGTGGAAGAGACTGTGAATCGAAGCAAGATAGGACGATAACGACGACGAGGTTGGTCGACGCACGCGAACGAGAGAGAGAAAGATAGATAGATAAATAGATAGATAGATAGATATATAGATTAGATAGAGAGCGAAATCTACGGGGGGGCGTCGGTGGCCGAGAAGGAGACAAAGAGGGTGGTGGTGGGAGCGATAGGAGGAGAGACAGACGGACGACCAGACGGAAGACAGACGGAGGAGGAGGACGGACGGACGGACAGGCAGACGGACGAACGAACGAACGAACGAACAAACGAACGAACGAACGAAAGAACGAACGAAAGAAGGAACGGGTGGAGGTGGTGGTGGTGGGCAGACAAACAGGCAAACAGACAAGAGGACGGACAGACATGTGTCATTTCTCTGTTGCCGACTTCTCTGATTCGATAAGAACAACCCGGTGGCTCCTAAAAGCACAATCCAACAACGGCAGACGACGTTCGTGATCGCAAAGTGTGTGCTGCTCTACTCTCTGGCTATTCGTAAAGGAAAACCTTGACGAAACCGTACGAGGGCGTTTATTCCTCCTCATCATCGAAACAAGTTTTTTCCTGCCGCTCTCCCCTCTCTTTATATATATATATATCTCTCTCTCTCTCTTTCTATTTGAGCGATGTGCACCGTGTGCCATCGATAAGCTAGTCCCTTGTGTCACGTATATTTCGTGGAGTAATTGAGAGAAATAATAAAGAAGACAACGGCTAGTAGTGCTGGTGGTGGTGGTGGGGGTGGTGAATTACGAACGGTGGCTTTTAATTCGTCTCTACCCTTCTACCTCGTCGTCGTAGACGTTGTTGACATCGTTGTTTTGTTATCGTCATCATCATCGTCATCATCGTCGTGTCATCGGTTGTGTTGTACGCGTCTTCTTACGCCTCGGTAGTGCGTGCGCGAATATTATCATGTTTATGAACACCGCGACGTTGCGGTGGATGGCCGTCGTTGTCGTCGTCGTCAACGTCAACGTCGTCGCTTACCCTTCGTCGAACATAATAATGCCGCTCGAGAAGGACAGACAGACTTGAGGAAGAGAGACACGTAGAAGAGGCGCGCGCGCGCGCGTCAGCTAACTGTCGAGAAAGAAAGAGAGAGCAAACCAGCACGCACGCACGCACGCACAAGCAGCGAACGACAGAAAGAGAAAGAGAGAGAAAGAAAAAGAGAAAGAGGCAAAGAGGGACAATTCACGTGCAAAGGGGTAAGCAGCAGAGAGGGCTCGTTGGATGTCGTCGTCGTCGCGTCGTTTGTCCACGAGAGATGGACGACGCACCAGCAGCAACGTTCTACTACATCGACCTCGTTGCGTTCACGTTGATCGCGAACGCAGTCCCGTACGCGATTACGCTACTGCCACGAATGCCGTCGAGTGAACTCGAAGAATAAGAAGAGAGATAGAGAGAGATAGAACGATAGTGAGTGAGAGAGAGAAAGAAAGAGAAGGAGAGAAAAATAATAGTAGTGTAATAGTAGTAGTGTAGTAAAGTAGTGTAATATAGTGTGGTAGTGTGGTGGCAGCACAGTGACGAGCTTGCGGTGGCGGTGGGTGGCGGGTGAGGGGGTAGAGGTGGCGGTAAGTAACGAGGAGGAGGTGGAGGAGGAGGAGGAAGAAGAGGAAGAGAAGGAGAAAGATAGGTGCCGAGAGGAGGCATTTCGCGCGTCGCAGATTTCGCGTGTGTGTCCACTGGCGCATTTGTAAGACGCGATCGTAAGACGCGATCGTGAGGAGGCCGTTCGAGGTCCTCGTCCGTCTTACTCCCGCCTCGCGACAAAACACAACACGGATCATTGTAACGACGACAATAACAACAATATCATTAAACCGCGGGGACAATAACAACGTTTAGTAAAGCAGCATCGACATCGTTCCATTACGAGAGTAATAAAAGCATCAACAACAACGGCAACAATAACGACGAAGACGAAGACGACGACGACGACGTCGACCACCAGGACCAGGGGAACAGATTCACGAATAATGGAGACATTATTACCCGGCAATACAAACGGTCAATCTTACAGTCCACAGTTAAAAACCGTCTTGAAGACATATCAGCTATCGGCTGTTAAAAGCCTACAAGGTCCGAGCTCGGCCCTTTTGGGTATGGACTGTAAGGGTCTGTTGCAAGAACAACCGCCCTTTCATTTCTCAGTACCGCCAGGTCGTTCTGGAAGTTGCACCGTCGCCGAGCGTCTAATTGACCGAATAAACGAACTTACATCGCCTAAAGAAATCGACAAAGGCAATGACCAAGCACCGGTTCCACCACCACCGATCAACAACAGCCTTCCTTCCTCCAGACTCAGGCGGACGAACTTTGATCGGCCGTTGGATGACTCCGACGAGGATCCACCACCTCCTGATCGTCCTAAGGTTACTTGCGAGAAAAGAGATCTCGAGTTTCAAATACCTATTCTTACTGCACCAGATCAGATTTGTTCAGAAAGGTGTGAGACCGTTCTCGAGGGCGAAAGCATATCTTGCTTCGTAGTTGGCGGCGAAAGGAGGTTATGTTTGCCACAGGTATTGAACACCGTTCTACAAGAATTTTCTTTGCAACAGATACATCAGGTATGCGACGAGTTGCAAATTTATTGCTCGAGAAGTACACGAGATCAATTGGAGGAACTTAAACTTTCCGGTATTTTGCCGCGTAACGCGCCTTCGTGCGGTCTGATCACTCAAACCGACGCCGAGAGGCTCGTCAGTGCTCTCCTATCGAGGACAGAACCATGCGAGCCTTCTCATCTATTACAAAGTCAAGATAGTATCGATAAGAAAGTCTGTGGTGGTAAGCCCATCATCGAGGACGACTCTATCGTTAGGTTCAAAGTGTATCACGAGTGTTTTGGAAAGTGCAAGGGTATCTTCGACGCGGATCTATTCGATTCCGAGGATTCTGTGTGCATAGAATGTCTCGAATGTGGCTGCCAATTCTCTCCCCAACGTTTTGTCAGACACGCTCATAGGTCCTTGGAAAATCGTACCTGTCATTGGGGCTTTGACTCTGCTAACTGGCGCTCTTATCTTCTACTTTCTAGAGATCAACAAAACTACAACAAGCTCCTCGCTGTCTTTAGAGAGCTTAAAGAGAAACATTTTGTACTCAATTCTAAGCGGAAACTGGAGGTATTTTTATATTTTATTTATTTCTTTGTTTTTATCTCTCTTTTCTCATAGGTGCCCATTTAAAAGCAACTTGTTTTATAAATATAATAATGATTTGATAAAAAAAAAACACTTGAATTTTTATCACATAGTTATCTTTTTCATTTTAATCGGATTATATTAAGACAAACAAAGTAAAGATTATCTTTCTAGGATCATCATAGTTAAGCTTATCTCATAATCGTTTGAAGATTCCTGTGTCCGATATGATGATAAACTTCTTGAAAAATACTAATACCACTGACGACTCTAATCTGTGTATAATACCACCACCCTTTAAAAAATCAATGTCAAGGCGAATTACTATTCGCTCTAGTTAAATATTTCTTTGAAATATTCTTGAAAACATTGTATGTTATTGCAGTTAAGGCATGAGCCAGAAAAGTTAATAAAAAGAGCGAAGAAAGAAATGGGCAAGGATGAGTGCGCTACCATCTACAATGGAAATGGATTAGGTATATATCATCCGGTGTCTTCAGTGGCTAGCACAACGGATCCATATTTACAAATGCAATGGGCGGTGTTTGAATTAGCTACCAGAGGAGCATCTGCGTTTAGGCCTTGGAATGCCTCTGCTTCTCGTAAACATAGAGACAGGTAAATTAGTTATTTGTGAAAGAGAAGATGTTCATTGAAGAAATCTATTCATCATGGTTGTACATATTTTCTGTATTTTGCATCTGCAGCTCTTCCATGGTACCTTCCTATCTCAGTCGTGGTCCACCGGTACTGCAACATCCAGAACGGGTAGTGCCATTATCTGAATGCGAAAGATTTGAGCCACATTTTCAACCAAACGTTGCATTGGCACCAATACCAGCACCTGCAATACCACCTATAGCACCTCCTGTTCGTCATCAACGACATCACCAAGAGCATCGTCATCATAGTCAACGTTCGCAAAGTCCAAACGGAAAGCAACAGGAGCTCGTACCAAAACAAGAGTTTGCAGTTAAACTCGAAAAATCGTCTCCTGGGCCAGCTTCTTCCGGGGGTGGTAGTGGGACCTCCTCTTATCCTCTTTTCCCTACATGCGCGACGGAGAACGATCGAAAGGAGGTATCTCGAGAAAAAAGAACAATCGTCGAGGAGAAAGCTGGGGAAGAGGAGGAAACTGCTGCAGTAACTTCGTCGACTGTAAGCGTTGATCCGCCAGCAATCGAGGTGGGCACGTCGTCCCCTGAAAGTGATTCGGATTCTGAAGGAAACGCAGCCATGGATTTGGAGGAACGACTTATAGCACTCGACGTTCCTCAGGATGTTTTGGAGCTAGTTCGTCGTTTAGCTTCTGAAAACGCACAGTTAAGACGACATCGTCGATCGGATGCTCGAAAAATCTCCAGGCTACGTAGTCAACTTCTAATACAACATTTACAATCAACCAATGACAGTGTCAAAAAAGAAGATTTAGGAAACGCGAGTGTTGCGGATAGTACAGAAGGCACCGAAGAAACCGATGTCTCTTTACGTTCGAACGACAATGAGCCTGAATCGGCAGTCCAATCGGTTAGTAATAATTAGAAATCGATCCTTGTAGAAATAATTATTGAAGACGCTTGTCATTCGGCCAGATGAGCGCATTCTTATATTCAATTTAGTATTTAGATATACAATAATATTGATTCTAAAAACAAAACGATTAAAAAATTGTCTAGTTTATGTGATATGCGAAAAGCCTTTGCTATTGTTATGTTTAATTTGAAATTTTTAATATAAGTATACTTTATTTTCGAATTTTAATTATAATTCAATGTAGATACTGTATTATATAAAAAGAAAGAAAGAAAGAAACAAAAAAAAGAAGAAAAAAGAAAGAAAGAAAATAATTAAATACGTTCGAAAAATAATTTACCAACGCCCGCGTATAACGAATAACATTGATTATTAAAAAGTAAAAGATTTTGTTGGGCATATTAAGGAGAGAGTATGGATGAAATTAATAATAAAAATTTGGAAAGAAAGTGAGAGAGAGAAAGAAAGAAAAAATTGTTTATGATTGTTTATGTTTGATCGAGCGAACGTAGGAAAGAGATTAAAATGATTTCCACAAACTTCTTGTAGTCATGTTTGCATAATGTAAATATATATTGTCTCATTATAAGTCTATGTTAGTATAAAATATAACTCTATTATATGCGAAATATTAAAAAAGTACAAAAAACCTAGGTGCTGTATTGTTACGCTAGGAATGCTCTAAGCATGGACCTAGGTGTGTTCCAGCAACTCGTGATATGTCATAATAATAAAAAAAAGAAAAAAAAATAATAAAAAAACACGTCATTGGGTATGTTTTAGTCGAAAAATCTTGAGAGAGCGAGATCGCAATATCTTTTTTCTTTAGTATGTGGAAAGGCTGAATTATCTAACATTTTTACAAAGCCAATGATTTCACACTAGTTTAGAGGGATCATTGATATTTTTCAATACCAATATATATATGAAGAAAAAAACGAACACACACATAAACACATCTTTAAAAGCTATTATAAATAAAAAGGAATACATCACAGTTTTTCATTTTCTGATTAAATTATTCAAGACGGCTAATATTACCCTCTTCTCCAAATCGCAACGCGTTATTACTTTATGAATTTTCTCTTTTTAAAGGGATAACAACAAAAATTAGATTAAAATCGATCTATTTTATGCCAAAATAATATTTATATGTAATGTAGATTTGTTACCCTTTCTACTTCTATATCTCATATGATATTCATTTAAAAATAATACATACACATAGAGAGGAAATGAGTATATAGAAAAGAAAAGAAAAGAAAAGAGAAGAGAAGAGAAGAGAAGAAGAGAAGTTAAGAACGAAGGAAAACATTACGGAGATCGATTAATTTTATGTGCAATCCAAAATTGCTAAAATATATTGCCTAAGCTTTTGATACATATTGGTATTTATTTGGAGTATTGTATATACATATCATTTTACTTTATATTTGATGCATAAAAGAAAATACGACGATAAAGTAATCTGTTTGAAACACAGACTTTTTACTACGAGTTACTCTTTTCGACTTACGAGAACTCAATACACGAGTAGTTTGCTGACACAATACAATCGATATTGGCAAATCATTAAAAAATAAATATAAAATAATAATAATAATAATAACAATAATAATAATAATAATAATAAAAAGAAAGGAACATCTTTATGAGAAAGGTATGTCTCCTTCATTGAGCCAAACTGTACTATATAATTATAAATTCTATACAGTGATGGGAGGAATGCTTTTTTTTTAAAGTTTCTAGGTAGAAAGTATATGGTACTAGATTAAAAACGTACCTAGGTGATATTAGACATACGAATAGAAAATTATCTAGATATGTATGTACATACTTACATCGTACGTAGGAGAACTTTTACATGATTCGCATACACACACATAAATACACATACACATCTTCACATTCAACGCATATAACGTTATCTAGTTTATTCTCTATGTTATGTGCCGTATATAATAGATCTTATCTATTTGTTAAATACGTTAAAAGAAAAGTAGTATGCAAAGGTACATTAACAATTGACACGTACTCTCGAACAAATCGATTCATTTTATATCGCAGTTTACCAAATGTAATATTTATACGCAAGTACAAACGAAGAAAAATATATACCTTGAGTATGATACATCTTTTATGGTACTTGTGTTCATCGTATACTTCCCATCACTGGATACGCATTATATAATCTATCGATTATCATTAGGCTTGACAAATCTTATCATATTTAAATTTATCTAATATAGCAGAAAATAATAATAATAATAATAAACAGTTTCCAATATTCGTATGGCCATCATCTATGCATATACAATCCTGTGGAGACTGCTTCGAAGATCTCTCATGAAAATATTACTATACTCTAAAATAAATTAGGGTATTATTTACATCGACATATTCACCCATACAAGAATCTTTTTTGTAATATTTCTCCCATAACTGTTCTCATATTTATAATTACATACCTACGTACATAATTAATGTTCAATGCGTTAATTACATCAAAATCACCAAACTTTAGATAGATATTTACTTTTTCCAAATCATATAACTCGAAACGATCTCACCAATTTTTCTCTGTCTAGTGAAAAGAAAAAGAAAAAAAAAAAGAAAAAAAAAGAAAAAAGGAAAAAAAAAAAGAAAAAGAAAGAAGAAATGATAGATTTTCAAAGCACTCTATAAAATATGACATTTATACATTACAATCGAAAATATAGAATAGTTCTTATTCATTACCCACATCTTATGTAACATTTGGTCAATATACATATATTATACATAAGCTACATTATATTATTACAATATTATAAGAAAATCCCCACTTATGGATAAAGAACATAAAATAGTCTACGTTTTTTCATACACGCTCAGTTTATTATAGTTACCTAGATATACGACATGAATAATAAAATACATAATACAAATCATATATACAACTCGGTTTGGAGTACATTTGAGGAATATGTATATGAACAGTTTCATTAAAATCATGTAACTGCCATGACATAACGTGTATTTTAATTTTCAAATGGAAATATATTATAAATAAATGCAATATCCTATGATGCTTGCTTTTATTAAAATTTGTGCATTGTATTAAATGAAATGCGTATAAGTGAGAGAGAGAGAGAGAGAGAAAGAGAAAGAAAGTACTATGTATTTCGTTTATTAAATTAATATTCCATTCTTCTTATTCAGGATCATTGAACTCTAAATCTATGGGAAAAGAAAAAAAAATTGTTTACGATAATAGTTGCGTGAAAATTATTATCTTTGTTGTTGTTATATGTTTAATATAGTATTCAAAACATAAAATATAAGCTATTTGTTGCGATCTATACTATAGGTATATAATATTAAAGAAGATAAACTACTGAATAGATGAAATTAAGGTATTTGCAATGTGAACTCTTTCTATGCAATAATTAGTAGCCAAATTACGCACTGTAGTAGTATGTATTACAGTAAAAGAAAAACTGTGATACTGTAAACACACAGTTTAGATTTTTCACATTAATCACAGCGACGTGATGTAGCATTATTGTGAAATGTTATCTGTTTTATTATGCGATATATAAGCAATTGTTATTACTTAATGTGCAAACGTATTATTATTGGCAGCGGTCTGTGACTACACGATAAGTTTTTTACTACATTATATTACACATACTTTTAAAACTGATCGTGACCCCATATAAAATCTCTGTGGATACGTTCGACGCATCACGTTTAAATGTATTTACCCAGTGATTTAATTAACTTACAAATTTAAGTTATGTATATTCTATTAATTTATAAACCCCAACCATTATGCGCCTTGCGTTAACGTTTTTTCTCTTTCTTAGATGAAATCGAAGTAAAGACGAAAATATTAAACGACGTTGGAGAAAGTAGGGAAATTGTCAATAGTTTATTTTCTTTGGTTATAACTTATTTATTTTTTTTTTCAATAAAGAGTGAAATCAGATTTATAATAAATAAGCATTACATTTCTTTTTTTCAAACTATAAGAGTAGCGATTAAATAATAATAGATTATTTAGATCGATAACACTATTCACGACATACAATTTTTAAATATATCATAATAATAATAATAATAACAATAATAATAATAATAAATAATAATATTCTTAAGTAACAAAGAATGTCATTATATACGACAAAGTGCAAAGTAAAAGTACAAAATTTTACTTCTCATTCGAATCTTTGTATACCTCGAAAAATGAAAGATCACTTTTCAGTAGTTTATTTATAATATCCTCATAGCCAATAAGAATTTTGATAACACTTTAATGCGGGGGAAGAATGATTATTATAATGCATATTATAGGAATCGGCAAAACCCCTCTTATCGCATTTGTATTCCGATAGAAGAACATTTTATCAATACAGAATAATTACAAGGTAAAGCAAATCCAACGATTTTATATAAAAAGTTATACAAAATTCTTTTACTCACTCATACATATGTGTGTGTGATGCGTGTTTTACACTCGACAAACATGAAAATCAGTTTTCAATATAATATGAATATGCAATCTAGATCTATGCATATGCACAAGGTGTCCTGTAACTGATGGTAAAAGGAAACAAAGATTCATTATTTCTCATTGTGAAAAAGAAATTTGTAAATTTGTACATTTCTTTAGTACACCTGTACTCGATAAAATTTTGTATTTTATTCTTGGATATTTTGGATAACATTTTGGAATTTCTCAAATATGTTTACAAATAATGATATGATGAAATTAATATGAAGAAATATCTTGTTTTGGTTCTATTATGCTTATCGAAGAAGATTTTTGAATTGGAAACTCGGTCAAGTGGATGATGTTCTCAATAAATTTTCTAACTCGTTTCTTTCTCAAAAACAAAACATTTTATAAACAGATTATCAGTTTAATTTAATTATTGTGTCCATCAGTTATAAAGCACCTTGTATAAATTCACGATTTATAGGATGGATTAAATCACAAAGTATGTGTGACACACGTAAATCACATATATAAATACACACACATACAAACATACGATTGCGAACCTTTTGAATGTAAAAAAAACGTGAAGGAACAACAACAACAACAACAACAACAACAACAAAAAGAAACAAACCAAAAAACCAATCTTCTTATTCTTCGCCAATTTTGTGTTAAATTGAGAAAATAAAATACAATTTCGATAATACGAGAGAAAGATTCTTCCTCTGTTAACCGTAATTATAATAAATAATAAATAATAAATAATAATAATAATAATTTATCAAAATTCAAGTCCTTGTTATAAATCATACTCTCACATTGGTATCAGAGATATGTAATTGTAAAAAAAAAAATAGAAAAGAATAGTAAAAAGAAAAAAAAAGAATAAAAGAAAACACGTCTTTCTTTAATCGTTCAAAGTTGAAAGCAAAAAAAAAAAGGAGAAAAAGAAAAATATGCTGAGAATATGGGGGTGAGGAAAAAAAAAATAAACAAAATTATTAGATGGAAAATGTTAAAAAAAAAAAGACAAAAATAAAAAGGATGTTTTAAGAAAAATCAATGATAGATAGATCCTAAACTCGTGTGATCCTGAAGCGCCGTCTATCTGTGGAACATACCACCAACGTATGGGATTTCATCAGGAGAAAATCAGAAGAAGAAGGAAGAAGAAGGAGAAGAAGAAGAAGAGGAAGAAGAAGAAGAAGAAGAAGAAGAGGTCAGAAAAGACAGGACAAGACAGGACAGGACAGGACAGAACAGAACAGGAACAGGGACAGGGAGAGGGCAAAGTGGTGGTGGGACAGTGAAAGGACTGGGGGACCACGACAGGTCAAACACACAGCACTCGTTGCAGGTGTCGCGTTCCACGCTCTTTCTCTGTCCTCTGTTACCAAATTTTGTTTTTATTTTCAAACATCAAAACTCTGTCAAGTATTTTGTTTTGTCGAGTTGATATATTCATTGTTTCTGAAATTTCATCGATTAAGATTTCTTTTTTTTCATTTTTTTCCCGTCTCGTTCAAGTTCGATCACCGGCACAGGATTCGGAGAGACATGGGAGAGGTTGGGGGGCTAAAATAAAGATATTAAATGTTGATTTCTTTATCTCATTAATATTTATCGCAGCCGAAACTCTTCACCCAAAAAGTAAGGGGGGGGGGGGAAAGAAGAAAAAGAGAAGAAGAAGGAGGAAATATAAAGGATTAATATTCAAGGAAAAGAGAAAGAAGATCAATGTCCGCTTTAGTCTATTTCAATGCTGGTTCCATAAAATTAATGCTAATTAATGATCGAAGTTAATTTGGAGATGTAATTTTTCTTTGAGTCCCGGGTTTACATAAAGAAGGATATGGCTTTCTTGTGTCCAGTTCGTATACGTCGAGGGAAGAAAAAAAAACGTAAGTTTTAAGGAAAAAGGAAAGTTTTTGATGAATGTATTATGAATTTTGAGTTACCCAAGTTGTGTGTGAAGTGGGGGAGTTCTCACCTGTTGCACTCATGAATTTAACTAAATGTTTCTTGAAATAATTTCTTAACAGATATATCTGATCTTGATTTATGATATTTCATATTAATTTTAATATTTTATTCTAAATATTTAAAGACAATTTAATAATATTAATTATTAATATAAGTTGATATAAGAAAAAAGACAGATGTATTTTAATGAATATATTTCTATAGCTGGAATTCATAACTTCAATTTGGAAAAGGATTGTGTTGGTGCAGGAGGTACAGGACTCGGTACAGGAACCAGAGCACCATTACCACCTGGTCGTATAACTGGGAGTGCAAGTATAGAAACTTTAGTGAGAGTTGGCATAGAAAAAGAAAATGGACTTTCTCCGGATAGTAAAATGGTTATAGTTCATGACTTTACGCCATGCGTCGACGACGAGTTGCAGGTCAAAAGAGGGCAGGTTAGATTATTTTACATTCCATGAAATATTTTGGTTTTTTATTTTTTTATTTGACTCCTTGCACTTGGCATTTCATCTGTCCTTTATTTTCTTTCCTTTTCGTTCAATTTAGGTTGTAAATGTATTATATAGAGAAAATGACTGGGTATATGTAATAGCAGCGGATACACGTATGGAAGGATTCGTGCCACATTCTTACTGTGCACCTTACACGTCGCAGTTGGCTGAATTGACGCTTGCTACTCTTATGAATAATGTTAAAAAAAAGTTGCCCAGATCTTCCAATGAGGGTGACGGTGATATCTCCAGTACGGGTCGCTCTCAAGCATTGGATGCACAACAAACTGATACGGGTTCAGCATCGGATTGTGAAAGCTATACTCGCAATGTTGTAACTGCAGATATTAATGTTAATCGATCTAATATTACTCAATCGCAAAATTCTATTCAAACAATATCGTCTCAACCAGATGTGCATCCCTTTTTTAAGGTACAATTAATTTAAGATGGTAACTTCAATTAATTGAATTAATATATATATAAATATTAAATTATTTCTCATTTCGTTTAAAGGATCCCTCAGCTGGAAGGTATATTGTTTTATACACGTTTGTCGCACGAGATGAAAACGACGTAAGCGTTGAAAGAGGAGAATTCGTAACGGTGCTAAATAGAGACGACCCTGATTGGTTTTGGGTGCTACGACATTGCGACGGTAACGAAGGATTTGTACCATCTGGATTCGTTTATCCAGGACATGTACTTCATTCGTATGCAACAACAGGTACCGCTGCAACGACAGCTACTTCGGCGGAAACGCATACATTAGGTTTGTAGTTTATATATCCTTAATGCATCTAAAGTAACAAACTTATATAAACGACACATATATTTATTTATTAAAATTCTGATAGACAAATATGATCATATATAAAATAATCGTATAATAAAACATATATACTTTAGAGTATTTAAAAAGCCTAATAATATCATATTTGTTTTAAAAGAGACTGGTAATGGAAATATAACGGAAAACGAACAATTGCAACAGAAAAGTTTACGAGACTTCAGAGAAGAAACTCCTGGCACCGAATTAGTAGTACTCTACGATTATAAGGCGCAGGCGCCGGATGATCTGTCAGTAAGAAGAGCCGACTGGATATATGCAGATTTGGGAAATCAAACAGTTGATGGTTGGCTTTGGGCATATGCACCCAAAACTCGGAAATATGGTTTTATTCCTAAGGCATATGCCCGTCCTCCTGCTATGACCAGCTTGTGATACGTATAGCAATTTTGTATTCTCTTTTTTATATATTTATATATATATAAATACATATATATATATATTATACTAAAATACAATATTTCTATATGGTGTTCTTGTTAAATCATATTCTTCTTCTATCATTTCTCATAATAATCTAATATCGCAAACGAGTATTTTCTAGTTAATAATTTACGTCACCATTATCGACATCAAATATTCTCCGGTTATCGGAAACGTGACTAATGTATGATAACGTTCAAGTTGAGATTGGTACAGCCAGAAGTAATATGACCAATTAAACCTTCGTGAAGGACAATACAATCACCTTTAAAGAAAACTTCTTGGGGTCGTTGTGCACTCCTCAATGAATTTATTGGACCCGTAAATGTTAACGATCGGAAACTTTCGTTATCAATATTATCTACGACCTGTACAAGGATCCTTCCTTTTAGTCTGTTTACACGAACTTGATAATATCTTTCAAAATGAATATCTAGGGGTTAACGTACTTGAATAGTACACCGAAGAATATCTGCAGCATTTCCGATATCCAATCCTGCGATCCAAACGATTATTATATTTCTTTCGCATTGGCCTTCTCCACCAGCATAAACCTCATTAGAAGGTAAATAATTGTTTGTTGAAGGTAAACGAGCAGCTAATAATGGAAGAGGTAAACGGTTCCGATATTTGGGATTGATTTGGTTACTATTAAACAATCGTGCAGCAGAGTCTCTTGCACAATCAAATAAAAGTTCATGTTAAAGATAAGTTCTAACGGATTGGAGAGTAGAATTCATAGAATCCATATACTTTATTTAAATCGATTAATTCATAATACTCACGATAATTTATTAGATACCAGTAAAAGTGCTAAACATCGACTGGTATTATAAGAAAGTGCTGAGAAACCAACAATCAATGTGCTTTTCAGGCCAGGATCGATGCTAAGAATAGGTACTTCTGGATGATCGAAAAGAAAATGATGCGTTAATGCCGAAAAAGCAACGTTAACGGAACAATCAACCCGAGGACATCGTATTGGTCTACGAGAACATTCCCATGTAGTTTGTACATTGAATTTTAATTCAGAATCGTATTGATCTCGGTTGTCTTTACGTAATAAGTTAAAATAACTTTGTTGCTGATGATATTTCGCATCATTTTGTTCGACATTGCAATTATCAGGATAGCTGCTGGAGTCCATCATTTTATTATGTCCTTCTGTAAAGAGTACATGTTGTTATTGTAAAAATTATTCAAGAATTTGCTATAGAAATTCATATCGATATTTAACAAATTGTTCTTGTCCGTTGTTGCAATTAATTTTTACTCGATTGTGCAAGTTTATAAAAGGAAAACATTTGATTATCGGTGCCACCGACGTAGCACCATTCTGATACTTTAACTTCTAAACATAATAAGGAGAGTTTCAGTGTGGGAAGAGATAAAAAAAAAAGTAAGAGATAAGTGTATTATCAGAGAAGAGAGGATAACGGGAATTAAAGATATCTGCGTTTACGTGGCGTTGACCTGATTGAAAGGAATAGTGTTCTATGCAACGACGACACAAGAGATGTCCTTGGGAAGAAATAGATGCTCGTTCTAAAGCAACATTCGTCTCGTCTGTAGTTTTCTCAGTTAGACTGAGATGACAAACAGAGCACAGACCAAGTCTCGTCTCTGTTTTAATCTCTGGACTTGGATGATGATTCGATGATACCATCTTCTTCTTTTCCTCTTTATCTTCATTTTCTTCTTCTTCTTCCTCCTCCTCCTCCTCTTCCTCCTCCTCCTCTTCTTCGTCTTCGTCTTCGTCTTCTTCATATTCCTCTTCTTCTGTCAGTTCCATAGAAATCCTTTTATCGCATGCCCTTTCACTCGTCTGCAGCTGTTTGCTGCATTTAACGTAATGCTGATAATCCATTTCCTTAGAAAAATATCATCAATTTGTTGTAGATTAATTTCTCTCTCTCTCTCTTTCTCTCTGTTTCATTAAAATCGTAAAAGAGAACAGAGTGAACTTCGTGTAAAGTAATATTTAAATCTTTGGAACAATATTTGAAAGAAAAATAAATAAATTAATTAATTAATGATGTGTGTAGTTCACTCTGTATATGTGTAAGGATTTTGTTTGTAATAAATGGGAAGTATTGCAATGGTGGATCCAGGATACAAAAATTAAATATAATTTACAGTTTGTTTTATGAATAACATAATACCCTTGTGAGAGTATTTAAAATAATAGGAAATGGGTTTTAAAAAATTCAATTAATCTATGATTAAAGCTTATACTCGAAGTGTTCACTTTGAACAATGACTGTAATTTAAACTATCTTAATTTAATTGTATAAATAAAATGAGGACCATAAAATATAGAATGGAATAAACTATTTCGTTGAAATCCACTATTTCAATATTTCCTAATCTATTAAGAGATAACCCAATATATATTGAGAAAGAAATAACGATGATCTCTTTTCCTCAATGTTTGCAATGACGTTTTCTTCGGTCACGTGCCTTTCGTTGATTTTTAATCATTCGGTCGTCTGCCCCGTTATTACCACTATGATGATCCATCATACTTTTATTCATTTTTTGTCTTGAAATTTCTTGGGTCAATTTATTTATCGTCCAGAACGATAACCCTTGTCCCGATAATACGTCAATGTACCTTTTCTTTATAACTGCGAATCGGTATGACTGCAATTCCTAAAGAAGAAGAAGAAGAAGAAGAAGATGATTCGCTTTTTCCTTTATCTGAAATACGTAAATACTTTTTTTTAAATACATTTGTTATTAATGGAAAGATTGTTTAAAATATAACCGAACGAAAGATATTTGATTTCGCTAAATACAGAAACAATAATTTAAACGTGCGTTCTTGCGCAAGAAGACACTTCTTCTTTTTTTTACTTTTATGTTTAATTATTTAAAAAAATTCTTTTCTTTATCGTTTAAGCATTTAAACGACAACGTTGCGACAACAAACGCGTTTCTCATGAGATTAAACTTACTGCGTTAAAAGCGAGGGTCAGAGAAAAACGACCAAAGAAATATTAATAAAAATTCTTATTGACGTAAATCTCGTTAACCCCTCGTTAAAAAGAAGGCGAAAAAATTTGACGACGTTTTTAAAAGCGAGCCATCGTAAACCAATCTTACGACAACAACACGACACATCATTTTTTTTTATATTCTTTTTTTTTATACTTGAAATATATTAATGGTCGGATTATAATGGACTTAAGAATAATTATAACGTATCGTATTTTGAGTTTTTATTTGTAAACCCCTGTAATTTATTTTAATTTTATTTTTTCTGCCCGTTAACCGGAAAGACCTTGATTTATGAATATAATATATATATATATATATATGTATGTATGTATGTATGTATGTATACATGTATGTGATTTGTCAAAACCATGTTGGCAGAGAAACAAATTCCTGTGATTCCGGAAAGTTTCAGTTTCTGTCATTTATGTATGTATATATACTTAATTACACACACACATATATACAAACGTGAACGCAAAAATTTGTAACAAATACAAATTTCTTTTTTCTATCATTCTCGCACAATTTAATCAAATATTACAAGTTACGATGTCATCTATCAACAACTATGTAATAATAACGATTGATTACTTGCCGAGAATATCTTTATTTTGCTATTGCAAGTAATAATAATAATAATAGTAATAATAATAATATTTAAGTGACGTATTAACGTGATACATAAATCACTGGTTTTTAATATTTTTATATGCAAATAAATAATTTATAACGAAAACGTAAGCAAATCGAATAAGTTTAGATCGTTTTTTTTTTATGTGTTTTTGTTTCTATCTTTCTTTCTTCTTAACTATAATAATGATTATTATATAGAGGATTTGAATTTTAAATATTTAATAAAAATGGCATTGCACTAATAGATAATAAGAAGAAGAATAAGAAGAAGAAGAAGAAAAGTGTTTCGCTGTAAATACACTTTTATAAAGATACGTATATCACTATTTGAAGTCATCTAAACCATTGCATGATGATTAAGATTAAATGTTTACATCTCTATATATATATATATTAAAGAGTGATTTAAAATAATAATTAATAGTATTGGGATAAGTTATTTTCTATTTCATTTAAGCGCAATCTCTCCGATAGTGCTCGTCAAGCTAAAATATATATTTTTTAATAGCTAGAAGTAAATAATTAACAATAGTTGAACTATATTCGTTCGGAGCTTACAAATTTTTTATCTAATTTCTATATATGATATATTTCTTGCATTATTTATTTATTTATTTATTTACTTTTAAATACCCATTTCTTTACGACTTGTATTTGCGTACAAATCTCACCAGTAATACTATTTATCCCAAGATCACCTGTGTTTTTCATATAAAAGTTTATAATGCGGTAAGATATATAATATCTAACTGGTCTAATCTGTGTTAACGAATGAACCTTTTTTTCAAATTTAATCTTATAAAAGCAGATTCTCTTTTGTATATCAATTTTCCCCTGTATACATTGGCAGAATCATCAAATTTTATATATTATTCATTGGAAATAACTTTTTTTTTCTTTTCTTTTTTTTTTTTCATTATTAATAGTTCAAGACAAAATAAATTACAATAAAATAAGATGCATTATGATAGATGCATTTGAACTATATTAAATATGTAGTTTTTTTTTTCTTTTAACAATTATGCGTTATTACTAAGTCAACTTTTTTTATCTCGTGTTAACTTTAAAACTTAATATATTATATTTATAACTATTTCAATTCTTTTTTTCTATTTTTTTTTCTTTTCCTTTTTTTTGTTTCTATTATTATTATACAGGCTTTGATAATTATCGCAAAAATTAATAATACTTTATCGTGGAAACCTCAATCTTGACTGTTTTGTTTTTAAATCTTATAAAGACATCTTATACGTTTATCGATAACGTCTCAACGTGTTATATCCCCCATCGTTTATTTTCATCACAGCCAAGAGAAGAGTCTTTTGTCGAAATATTAGTTTATATATTTATATGTGTATATTAGAAAATAAGGAAAAATCTTTACATTACACTTCTCAACATATTCGGTTTCTCGTTAATAATGCTGTTGTATAAGTGACCGAGTNCCTATCCTTATCATTGTGCACAATATATCAATAATATATACTTCCTTATCTTAGTGATATATCAAAGTTATTTTTTAATACAATAGTTATTCAACAATTGTGTCAAGTAATATAGATTACAAGGATTTAATTTAACGTTTGCAAAGTTAGTAATAAATCAATTGTTATAACTATTTGTAATTCTACGAATATATTCTATCTAAAACAATATTTTTAATTGTTAAAGAGAAATAAATGTAAATCAATATTATTTTACCAAAAATAAATAATTGAAGTTCTCATATTATTTAAATTAATAAACATTGGAAGTGAAAATATATTATTTACAAATTTATATTTCCAATTAGATGGCCACTCGTTGGGGTATAGCTGGTGCTGGAAAAATTTCATGCGACTTTGTATCGGCTATAATATCCAACGAAAATCACGAAGTAATTGCTGTCGCAGCAAAAGATTTATCAAGAGCAATAACTTTTGCAGAAGATTTTAATATTAAAAAATCTTATGACAGTTATACATTATTAGCGGAAGATAAAGATATTGGTACGTAATCGTACGCTATTATATTTAAAGTATACGTATAAAGGAATAAAAAGCTAATTTTCCTAATTATTATATTTATTAGAGGTTGTATATATTGGTACGTTGAACACAACACATTATGAGTTAGCAAAGATTATGCTAGAACATGGTAAACATGTACTTTGCGAGAAACCATTAACAATAAATGCGAAACAAACGGAATCGTTAATTAAATTTGCTAAAAGTAAAAATCTTTTCTTAATGGAAGCAGTTTGGAGTCGTTTTTTCCCATTGTATACAATCATTAAACAAAAAATTGAATTTGGCAGTATAGGAGAAATTTATCAAGTTATTATTCCATTTGGATTTAATTTACAAAATATTGAAAGAGTCAAGTACGTAAATAGAGACCTATTTGTTTTTATTATATATTAATAATATCACTTTCTATTTGATTATTTCTATAATTAAACTAAATAATAATTATTCTAAACGTGTATATTTGACTAGTTCTCTGTGATAATTTTAGTAAGAAGAGCTTGGGTGGTGGTACCATATTGGATTTAGGCATATATTGTTTGCAATTTCTATGCATGATTTTTGATAATAAAATGCCAAATACGATTAAAGCTGTTGGAGTCTTAAACGAAGATGGAGTAGATGTATCAACTTCTACAACACTTTTGTACAATGAAAACATAACAGCTACTATTTTAACGCATAGTTTAGTAACTTTGTCTAACGAAGCTTGTATCTATGGAGAAAAGGGAACAATACGTGTACCAAATTTTTGGTGTCCAACTGAATTACATTCACCAGAGCTTAGTATAAAAAATCCCTTACCGGAAACTAAACATAAAATGAATTTCAAAAATAGCGAGGGACTTTTATACGAAGCAAACGCAGTTCGTGAATGTCTTCAACAAGGTATTCTACTTTTTTAGCCATTTGATTCCCAAGTAACGTGATTGTGCTGTTCAAAAGTACTATATTGTTGAAATACAATGTAAAATTGATATGTTGTTGCCTCAGTTTGCAGCTGATTTGTTGATACGATTTTTTTTAAAGAACCCTAGGACTCAAATAATATTTAATATATAATAATAATAAATATATATATATAATATCTATGGAGTTATTAATATCAATACGTGATGTAACATTGCTTTTTTATTTAACAATTATATATATATTCTATACAGGTTTAATAGAACACCCGCTTATGACTCACGAGACATCTATATTACTTGCAAAATTAGAAGATGAACTTAGAAAACAAATCGGTGTTACATATCCTGAAGACTTTGTAGAATGTGATGTAAATTGATGTATAAAAATACATACACATAAATTATATTGTATTTTATTTTATATTTTGTCCGCTCTCTTTATCTAAATTACATTGTATAAATTAAAAGAAATATAAATATGTATTATTTTATAATAATATAAAAATGTTGTACCATTTATTTTTTGACCGCCTGAAGAGCATATAATATTGAAGCATTTGATGTCCAAATCCATTCACGTTTAATTGGATTATACATTAATCCATGAATCAGTTTAGTTTTTAAACCGTCTAATAGAAAAAAAATATTTTGTTAAAATAATACAACTAAGATAATTTGTAATTAAATAACGATCTTATCGATTTACGTGATGTATATATGTGTGTGTATATAGTATCTTACAAATTTCTAGCATACGTTGAACTTCTTCTATTGGAATAAATTTATTCCAATCGTGTGTTCCGATTGGTGTATATTTAAATATATATTCTGCTGCAATAATTACAATCAACCAAGATGGCAAAGTTTTATTTGGCGTAGTAATGAACAGCGATCCTCCAGGCTTTACAATTGCTGAACAGCACTAATAATAATTGATAATTGAAAATAAAGTAGTATAAAATATTCTGGCTTTCACATTATTTAGCGTATTCCTTATCACATATACCATTTCTCAAGAAACTCATTTCTATGCCAAATGATATACAATTTATTAAGCTTTATAGTTTGTGCCATTTTTGGTACAGGTGGCACGAAAATAACGCTTAATCAATAGCAGTTTAGCAGGTAACATAATCTATATTTGATACTTACTTTAAGAAACAATTGTGGATCGGAAACGTGTTCTATGATTTCAGAAGCTACAACCGCATCATATTTCTCTTTATTTTCTTCCTTAAAATCTTCGACATTAGTATGAAGATAATTTAATCTTCCCAATAAGTCAGAATCTAATAGGGCATGTTTCTTAGCAACATCTATTAACTGCGATGAAGAATCTATTCCTGTAACTTCAGCTCCTATTCTAGCTAATGGTTCTGACAATATTCCACCACCACATCCAACGTCCAAGATCTTCGTATTTTTTAATGGTAAATCTGTATCTCCTTTAATAATTCCTGTATTAACTAAGCCATCTCGTATAAATTGTATTCTATTGCGATTAAATTTATGAAGAAGAAATACTTGACCATTGGGGTCCCACCAATCGTGACAAATTTTATCAAAAAATTCTACTTCTTTTGGATCTACAGTAGATCCAAATCTTACACTGTTTATTACACATTTAGATGTCTCTAAAATGCTAAAAATATATTTAATATTATTAAAATATATTAATTAAATGGACTATATTATATTCAAACGATATTTATTGTCTACTATTATTACTTAAATCACACATTTTATTCTATTTTTGCTTTATATTTAGAAAAACTATTTTTTATAAATATACGTACTTATTGAATGAAATAAATTTTCCACAGATATTACGTGGAATGAAAATTTTCAGCGATTTCATATTTCTTCGTTTCTATTTTATCAATAAATTATAACATTTGTATATTACCAAAAGATTGAAAAAATAGATATATAATATATAAAATTATTGATTAAAAAAAAAAAGACAAAAATTATATCATATTATGATTAATAATAATAAAAGAAGACATACCTCGACGTTTCGTATAATAAAGATTAAACGAAGTTAGCAACAGCTTACGATATTTATATACATTGGTTAACTACATATTTTAAATGTAAGACGTCATAATGTTATGTAAAATACGAAGAACACAAATTATAAGAATAGAAAAATATAAAACATATTAGTTATTTATTCACCATTAAATAATTAATTGGTTTTTTATTATGTGTTTATCTCCGATAAGTTATTGCATTCGTGAATTTATAGAAATATAACTTGGTCGATAAGTAAGAACAATCCTGGATTTTAATAATGACCAATAGATGGTGTGCATGAGCGTGCTGAAGGGGTAGTTTTTAAAAATTAAATTCTGCTACATAGTATTTGTTTTTATTTATTTATATGAATTGATCGATTTATTTGTTATTTCAAAAATAAAACGAACTAAGGATAATATATACTCAACGCGAGTTGAAATATTATCAAATCTTATAACTTATCTTTCAATTCATTGAGAGTTAATTAAACATAATTTTTTAATCTAATTATAAAAGCCCTTGTTAATATTTACTGATTTACATTACAATTTCTGTATATATATATATATTATAGACTAGGATTAATATAACATGGAATAATTGTATATACACTTAATAGCAAACTTATAATCACGATTTGAGATGTTCTCTCAAGTCATCGGTTAAACCACCTAAACCAATAGATGTAAAAAAGTTAATAGCAAAGCGCGTATTTTTTGGATTATCTCTGGGAAATAATCCGCTGAAAGCTTCTTGTAATGTTACATCTTTAACTCTTTGATTGAGTTTAGAAAGACCCATGTATTCAGAAAGTTCTTGGAACAATATTTTGATAAATATTCTATTAGAACTGGTAGTATCTTCTTCGTTTAATTTTATACATGACAATACTTCCCATGAAATAGAATCGGTAAACAACAAATGAGCAAAAAATTTTGATACGTTTCTTAACTTATTAGTATCTAATCGATGTATAGTATCATAAGAATCTTGAAAAATTTGTTCGAAAGGTGTAACATAAATTTTGTTAATGGCACAAAACCGTCCAGCTAACAATCCAAAAAATTTTTCGTATGTACGCATTTCCGCGCAACAATCTAGAAACATATGACAAAGTTCTATTTCTTGTCCTGGCTTAAGCTGCATTTTCATTAATTTATGAGCACATTCTTCAAAATCAAGAGAAGAATGTATAGTCAAATAAATAGTTCTTCTAAGAGCAGTTAAATTAGTTTCTGTATTATCTTCAATAACACTTTCCTTCTCTTCTGTGTTCTCAGCATTGCTATCTCCTTCGTCTGAACTTTCTTCCTCGTTTTCGCTGCCTTCTGAATCACTGTTATCCGAACCAAGAATTTCATTGGTCAATTGTTTATATTTATCTTCGTTGGCAACATAATCACTGTCAAATTTGAAAACATTCAAAATGTCTTGTGAATCTACTGCTTCATCCAATTGTATGAGATGCGTGAATTGATTTTCTTCTTCGACGAGATCCAATTCTTGAGGAACTGCAGGGTGATCTTTAAAGCCATCCTTTCGAATTTGAAACATTACTTCAATCATATATTGAACACGTTTATCCAATTGACCCTCGTGGAGTATATTTCTCAACATTTCGAAAATAGCTTCAATACCTCTACGAGACACTTCTGTTAATTTCATACCACATTCCTTCAAGAATGCTATGGCAACTTCTACGGAATCGTCAGTAGGTGTCTCAACGAGTAACGTCAAGATTTCTAAAGGTAAAATTTCATGTGCCACACGTTGATTCAAAAGATGTGCAACGAATGTTCCAGATGATATACAGAGAGGTTTGTCATTTCTACGAAAACCACGCTTAAACTGTATAATAAGACGCTTCAAAATGAGTTCCCCGATATTAGGAAATTTTGAGTTGATAATAGCAGTAAGTGCTGCATAAACAGGAGTGAAAGTTGGAGAAGCTGCTTGAGCTTGTATAATAGAACGTGCTAACAAACCTCTTCCTCTAACAATATTTTCTCTTAAAAGTTCTCTTGTTATAAGACCAATATTACTTACATTAACTTTGTTTATACAACCATGAATGGATTTTTTTAATGCCTCCCATGCAATGCGTTGGTAAGCAGCACCAGACTTGTCTGTGATATTAGCTTGCATCATACGAAGTTTAGCTGGTGGTATGTAAGCACCTCCCGTTTTTGCTGTTAGAAGATCATTACTCCTTTTCCGATTCTCAGGCATTGTTTCTTTCGAATTTTTTCCTTCGGAATGTTTATCTGGCCGTCTTTCTGATTGTTTATCTGAATATTTATCTGAATATTTATCTGAATATTTATCTGAATATTTATCCGAATGTTTTTCCGAACGGCGATCTGAACGTCTCTCCGAACGTCTATCCGAACGTCTATCCGAATGTCTATCGTAATATCTGTCCGAATATCTATCCGAACGTCTATCTGAACGTCTATCCGAACGTCTATCCGAAGATCTTTCCATGTTTTTTTTAATTATATGGTTATATTTCTTCAATATGAACACAAAATGACACAGAATTTAATCTAACCTAAGTTTACAAGCGTTAAGACGAAACTGAAACAAGTGTAACGTATTACAACTATGGCGGTCTTAATACCCTACATTTCCCTAGTGATCGATGCACCGGACATGCAGGCCAAATTCCGAACCCGTGGTACACTATTTTTATCACTAGTCACTACATAGTGAATAATGAATCAATCAATTCATATAAACTATATATTGTAACACTATTACATCGTAATATTTAGAATTTTACAAATTTAATTCCTTTCTTTAAACAGGCATCTTGACCTTTTTTATTATTCATAGAAGATCCATTTAAACTTGGTAATGACATTTGCCGTATGGTGATTTGAATAGAATAGATGCATTCGATTGGACATATTTTCGTACTTGATTCTAATTGGTTACACTAAACGCGCCTTAAATATTTAAAAATGGATAACATTTTTCTCTCTACTTGGTTATGTTCCAAAGTCTATGGTAATATGGCGGTAGCGACATGTTGCTGACAACTTGATATGGGATGGGCGTCATTTTAAACGAATATAGCTCTTTTTTTCTCAATAGTGATAATGAATACTGATATCACGGCAAATGAATATGGCGATCAATTAATGTTAAAATCTTTTACCTTTAATAAACGACAGGTTTCATCGAAATTTATACAGAGAAAGTGTTCATTTTGTTACGTCGGCCTGTCAATAGTTAATTCTCGTGGTGTAGATATCGTATTGTTTAGGCTTTAACATTTCAAAGCTATAGTTACGATAATAAAGTGCACCTCATAAATGTCAAAATGGCCCGGGAATATGACCATTTATTTAAGCTGTTGATGATAGGAGATAGTGGTAAATATATCTTATATGTATATGTATATATGTATATGCATAGCAATTTTATAGCACTTGATAATATAAAACAATGTAATTACATACATATATATGTGAGTAAATATATATATATATATATATATACTCACTTATATATGATTCACAGTTGATCAAATATTACGAACTTTTTACTCTTATGAATAAGAAAAATAACTCAATTAATAATATTGCAATGTACGGTATTTTAATATTGATTAAAAATTAATAAAACACATAGCTTTGTTGGTGGATTTATATCAAATTCATAGACTATTTTTTCTTCTTTGATATTTATCATCATTCAATTATCTTTGTTTTTTTTTTATATTAAATTGTAGAAGTTTAAACGTATGAAACATATTTTATATGAAATAATTGCTAACTAAAGAAATCATTAAGATTTCAATTGGTTATTTTATATATGCAGTATGTTATTAATTGAGATTCATACTTAAAATGACAGCTGTAAAGTCAATGCCATTTCTTATTAATGTAGAGTATATCATTATATATGATTACATGTATCCATGATATTATGTTACCCTTCATTAAAATATTACGTACTTGCATAATCGTGCAATCGTTGCAATTGCCAAGAGATTTGATTGATTGTAATTTATTGTTATGTATTTTCTTATTTTTATTGAGATAAAATATAATTAGAATCTCTGTTTCTTTGAATTTCCTTTAATTAATGCGTACATTTTCTTTTTGTTTGAAGGAGTAGGCAAGAGTTCTCTTCTACTGAGATTTGCAGATAATACTTTCAATGGTAGTTATATAACTACAATAGGAGTGGACTTTAAAATACAAACTGTTGAAATAGATGGTGAGAGAGTAAAGCTGCAAATTTGGGATACAGCTGGACAAGAAAGATTTCGGACAATAACTTCAACTTACTACAGGGGAACTCATGGCGTTATAGTTGTATACGATGTGACCAGTGGTGACTCATTTGCAAATGTTAAACGGTGGTTGCACGAAATAGAGGAAAATTGTGACGTTGTTAACAGGGTACTTGTAGGAAATAAGAACGATGCGCCTAATCAGAAAGTAGTGCTTACGGAAGATGCACAAAGGTTTGCCAATCAAATGGGAATTCAACTATTTGAAACATCTGCTAAGAATAATATCAATGTTGAAGAGGTATCATATCGATTTTTTTAAGTTAACCATGTATTTTAAATATCTCAATATAAGACTTATAAAATATATTCGTACTGTTTCTAGATGTTTATGGCAATAACACGTCAAGTATTACGGACCAAAAGAGAACGGAATGAGCGTCAAGCTATACAAACGAATGAAACAGTTAATTTGAGAAAAAATACAAAACAGCATAGGAAAAAATGTTGTTAACAGCACCGCAATAATATGCAAACTGTTAATAATATTATTTTATACAATAATAGGATAGAGAGAAAAAAAGAAAGAGAGAGAGAGAGAGAGAGAGAGAGAGAGAGAGAGAAAGTGAGAGAGTGAGAGAGAGAAAGAGAGAATACAATAGTGAGCCCGTGTTCGTAAAATAATGAACATGAGATGCCATACACCTTGATATTTTCTAAAATCATCAAATTTTGTACCACGATTATATGAAATTTAAGATTGCTTCCTAATGAAAGTTTACTTTAAATTGTATCTACATTTAAAGCCTGAAATCTGAGCATTTTATGTAGTTTATTCAGCCAAAGTGACTCTGCATGGTATTCTATATGTTTTTATTCATACAAGGATACCATTTGACGCTGTAATAAGAACAAAGTTTATTTATTATGTAAGATCTACAGAGAGGAAGATATTAATGAAATTGGAAAGGAAAATTTTTCGATTCCTCTTTTTTTTTTACATTCCTTGGAAATAAAATTGGGCATTTATAAAGAAATAATAAAACATATACTTTTGTTTAACAAAATATAAGTTTAATGTAAAAATGAATTAATCGTTTTATTATTGGCTGAAATACTTGCGTTTTATAAAGCAAGTTCGATTTTTTAATAGTATTCAAAAAACATCATTATATTTTATGTAATATGTTACTCTTTAATACTAGAAAATGATCATTAATGTTAAAACGAAGTATCAATAACTTTCAAATGGTTTGCTTCAAAAACATAGTTTTTAAAATCGGTAATTGTTTCTTTAAGTTCAATTCAATTATATTGAATTGAAATGAATCATTTAATCGCATTAGTTGTCATACCGCACAAAAGAAAATAGATATACGAAGCAGAACGTTTGAACGTTTACACATTAATTTGGTATTTCGTATTCTATTTAAACCACAATTATAAAAAAAAAAAATCACATATAGCTAATTCGAATATTTATCCTGAGAGAATAAGCTTATAAAAATATCATCATCATCATTCAAATTTTCTATCTCAAAATTGTATTATTGTTATAGATTTAGTTGCTTCCTTTGCAGTTATTTTTAATTGTATGCTATGAAATAGTGAAAAATATGAGTGTTAAATGTTGCGCTTGGAAAAGTCCAAGAATTATTATTCGTTTGTATTTTTGAAAATGAAATGAGATTGCATGCAAATTGAAGTTATACCAAATTATGTATAAAGCGATGAAGAGCTAAATGGTTCCCTTGCCTATACATTTTTGTCCTTTTCTACGTTACTTTTTCATGTTATATCTTTTTCGTATATTATCTTATTGACGTCATTGCAAAAACAGAAGAATAGATACTCGAAAACAATTGTCTTGTTTTTCTGTTTTTTAAATTTTACGTAAGTTTATATGCAAACTTTTAATATCAACAATGAATTAATTATATCTAGCTTGTTTTTATAAACATATCTTATTCTGTTAAAATATTAATACGAAAATACAAATACAATGACGTAATTAAATTAATATACTTTTTCAAATATCTCGTATTGTGATATTATATTATTTTAAATATATATTTTGTGCATGAATCGTAAAGATAGGAAAGTTAAACGAATGGCAAGTCTTGTTCTTATAATAATGTTTTTGTATACGAACGCGTGATTAGTTAGAATTCTGTGTTCGATGCGTTAATGCAATATTAACAATATGGACGTATAAATATAATTAAAGAAAACGTGGTATCACATAGTCATATTTCGTGAAATCATTCAAAAATGTAAATAAATTATAAAAACAATACATTATATGATATAATATTTATGTTACTTTTTTTTCTATTAAAAAAATCTTTAGCTTATAACAAAATGAGTATTCAAAAATAATTTTATTTCGCTTAATATAATTAAAATTGTGTCTATAAAAGAAAGTCAAATAATACGAAAGTTTCAATTATAGAGTCAATTTGCCGCTCTTGATATATTTGATGCTGATTGGTGTTTTCAAAACGTGTCTTACGGAGCTCGCATATGATTGGAGAATGGAGTTGAACGAAGATACGTGAAACTTATTGGTTAAGACCATCAGCGAATTGGAAGTTTAATATTTTTTACAAATTTTCTATCTAACAAATTGAAACATTAAATTTAAAAAATAGAGAAAAGAGAGAAGAAAGAAGAAGTAAAAAGATATCGCATTGGATGAAAAATGATATAAAAAGTAGTATAATCTCGGCGACTTACATTAAACGTTTCATCGTAATATGTTGAATAATTATTTAAATGATTATCGTGATGTATAAAGTGAAAAAATAAGATTTGTAAAAATATACGTATATGTATTGGTAATGGTTGGTAGTGTTTAATAATTATTAACAATAACGCGAGAAAATATCGTAATATTAATTTTGAAATTAGCAGTGATATTTTAAGCGGGAGAGAGAGAGAGCGGTGAGAATTTGCGAATTTGCTACGAATGGCGCAACCTGGTGGTCGCGGCTTGATATGGCGCCCTTGAATGATCGTTGCGCGCAACGGGGTGCGCCTGAGTTAAAGGTAGTCGCGGAGAAGTCAGTGTTCGCGCCGCGGAGAACCAGGAAGACAGACATCTTGTAGTAGAATTTAGCGGCGTGGTGACTCGACCGTGAGGTGTCGGTGTCGCGGTGCTTTAAACGGTGTCGTCGTCGTCGTCGTCGTCGCCGTCGCCGTCGGTAGTCTGTCATCGGGGTCTCTCTTTAAATCGTTTGAATAAGAAAAGTTAGTTTCTCGGTTTCTTCATCGTCGGTCGTCGTCGTCGTCGTCGTCGTCGTCGTCGCCGCCGCCGCCGTCGTCGTCGTCGTCGGTGGTGGTCGTCGTCGTCGTCGTCGTCGTCGTCGTCGTCGTCGTCGTAGCCGTCGTCGCGTCGGTCGTCGTCGGTGCCGTCCTTGTCATCGTCATCGTTATCGTCATTGTCATCGTCGTCGTGGTTGTTGTTATTCGACGATTGTCACAGTTGACGTTCACGTTGACGTTTACGTTAAGCGTGTTCTCTCGCGGTAGTGGCAGAGATCGCAAGATCTCGTCGTGCTTATTAGCTGGCCGTGCAGCTCGCGTGGTCCGGCGATTATTATTTAATCGTTTAACCTAATCATTAAACAAAAATAATTTCTCTCTTGTGAATCGTCGTGTCTTGATCGTGCTACTCGTACGAAGGAAAAGAAGAGGAGGAGGAGGAAGAGGAGGAGGAGGTGTGAGAGAATACGAGGACGAGAAGAAGAAGAAGAAGAAGAAGAAAAAGAAAAAGAAGAAGAAACTAGGAAAATAAGAAGAAGTAAAAAAGTAGTAAGTGGAGGAGGGTGTTTCGGGCGGAGAAAGAAGTGCAGAAAGGAGAAGAGAAGAGAAGAGAAGAAAAGAGTAAAGTAGAGTAGAGTAGAGTAGAGTAGAAAAGAAAAGAGTGGATAAGAGAGAAGAAGAGTGGCGCAAACGGGGAAAAACTCGTTTTGCTGTTCGCAAACGCCCATGAACAACGACGACGCTCTGGAGCGACCAATGTCGTATCGCCGCCGCCGTCGTACCGTGCGATAACTTCCGTCACCTCTCCGGTCCCCCCCTGTCCTTTCTCCCTCTTCGCGTTATATCCACGCGAGTTTCTTTCCCAGTCCACATAATACCGCGTTGCTTCTCAACTACATACGTGCGTGTGTCGTCTAACTATTGTTGTCGTCGTCGTCGTCGTCGTCGTCGTTGGTCTCTCGATTTTTTCTGTCGACGTTCGCCACCGGTGCGAGAGGTGCTGCTGTTGCTGATACTGCTACTGCTGCTACTACCACCATCTCTCGTTATTAGAGAAACGAGCGCGCGCCGTTCAGAGGAACGTAGTAGGTGGAGGACCGATCGAGATCGTCCCGTGCACCGGGTCACCGCCGCTGACTGACCGGAGCCAACAGGAGCGCGTGTGCCGAGTAAAAAGATAGACAGAGAGAGAGAGAGAGAGAGAGAGACAGTGTGTATGTGTGTCAGAAGAAGATAGAGAGAGAAAGCTTCAGAGAACGAGGAACAGAGAAAGAGAGAGAGAGAGAGAGGGTGAGAGAGTGAGCAGTGGAGAGGAGAGGAGTGAGAAAGAGAGCGAGGGGCCGGCGCCCATCCTGATCCAGCCAGCATGACCTCAAACAACTCGCAGAAGCTCTCGACGACGGAACGAGTGATCAAAAGTAAGCCACGAGAAAGTTATTTCCTTTTATCTCCTTTTCTTTACCGGACACTTGCTATTATTATTATTTTTTTATAAATAATATGTATGAGAGAGAGAGAGAGAGAGAGAGAGAGAGAGAGAGGAAGAAGGAAGAAGAGTCATGCCGTCGTGTGTGTACGATCTCTCGAACGTTTCTCTCTGTCGGTATGTCAGATTTGTCATGGCCCTACTACTGACTTACTGCCACCACTACACCACCACTACCACCACTACACCACCACTACCACCACCACTACCTAACTTATATACATATGCAATAATTTTTATCTTTCCTTTCATCCTTTCCTTTCACCCCATCCCTCCATTCCATCCCCTTCCGTTATTACTTTCTTCTATCTTTTGTTTCATGTTTGCTTTTACACTTTGACTTCTATGAAAATTTGTTCGAATGTGGATATCGATCGTCTAAGTCGATGATCCGCGTGTCAAAAGAGAGTGGGTGAGAGGAGGGAAAGAGAAAGAGGAATGTAGGTGTAAAGGAAAGAGATGGCAAAAGAAATAAAAACGAAAGGAAGAGAAAGAGAGAGAAAGAAGCGCGTCAAAACACGACGTGTGTGTCGCGCGGGATTGATTTTCTTCGTGGCCCCATGGCGCCATCGCTATCGACCTGACAACGTTCTCTCGCTGACCCTTCGTTTTTCGCCTTTCCTCGTCTCTCGGTTCGTTTTCAGGCTATGCTCTTCTCGCGGCCTCCTTTTCGAGGCCGAGTATCCTCGTATCCGTCGCAAGATCCTTATACTATTTCTTATATTTTTCCTGTTACTACTGTTTCCGGAAGATTCCTTTCCCCCCCCTTCTGTCAAAACTATATTTACATTATTTATTTTCTTATATTACTATTCTATTAATACTATTGCATTATTATCGTTAATATTGATATTACTTCTACTACTATTATTATTTTTTTTAATTCTATTTCTAGTTTTACTATTATTATTATTATTATTATTATTATTATTATTATTATTATTATATACATCATTATTATTATTATATTTTTCTTTTTTTGTGATCTTTATTTTTAATTTAAATATATTTATTGATATTATTTAATATAATATTTTATTATTACTTTGCATACATTAATTGTATTGGCTTTTGGTCATTAGGAGACTTTGTCCTATCATCAATAAATATATTACATTACATTACATTATTATTATTATTATTATTTTTATTATTATTATTATTATTATTATTATTTTTATTATTATTATTATTATTATTATTATTATTATTATTATTATTATGTTTTTCTTTATCTGTGATCCTTATTTTTAGTTTAAATATTTTTATCTACACTTTGCATACATTAATTGTATTGGCTTTTGGTCATTAGGGGACTTTGCCCCGTCATCAATAAATAAATTATATTACATTATTATTATTATTATTATTATTATTATTATTATTATTATTCGTTCATTGTAAAGGGTTTCCCTTTAGTCGCCTTTTACGACAGGCAGGGATTACCATGGGCCTATTCTTACCCGGGGCCCATACGGGGCATATTATTATTATTATTGTTGTTATTATTATGTCTGTTTCTTTTTATTTTTATTATTCTTAGACTACTTTAATTATTTGACTATTACTGTTCTGCGCGTGTATGTTTCTTCTTTCCTTTACTACTATTCTACTAATACTATTACTTTTTCTTTTACTATTACTATACTTGTTTCTGCTATTACTCCTTGTATTACTACTTCTTTACCTCTTCTTCTTCTTCTTCTTCTTCTTTTTCCTTCTACTTCCTCTATTACTTTTATTTCTTCTATTACTACTATACAATGACTATTTTTACTTCTTCCTCTATATAACACTATTCCTTTCCCTACTTTTCTACTTCTTTTTATTTTTCCTTTACCACTGCTCTTCTACCTTTTTTCCTTTCTACTAATGCGTCTACTTTTAACACTTCTACTACCTACAATTGTTTCTATTTTTTCTTCTTTTCATTACTTCCTTATTTCCTTTTTTTTTTATTTTCACTCTTTTTAATTCTTCTTTTTCTTTTCGCGGGAATGGAAAGGGGGGAGAGGTGGGATAGACGAGAGTCTCCTTCTCTGAGCACGCGAGCAACCTCGTTTCACTCGAGGTCGAGGAACGGAATCGTCTCGAGGACGTTGTGTTTCGTCGTCGTCGTCGTCGTCGTGGTTGTCGTCGTTGTCTCGGCGGGTTTGAAAATTTCACGTCTCAACGCACCAAACGAGCAAGCAAACGAACGAAAGAACGAAAGAACGAACGAAAGATCGATCGATCGAGCAACGAACAGCTGACCGAGCGCGGTCACGCGTCCACCCCCGTCGTTGCCTCAACCCCAACCCCAACCCCAATCCCAATCCCAACCCCCTTAGTTCCAGCCCAACCCCCGTTGCCTGCTACCACAGAGCGGTGCCGCAACCGTACCACAACCGGACAGATCGACCGTTTCCGTTCCTCGTACCGATAGATCGACCTTTTGGAATTTTCAAGAGATTACTAATTGAATAGAGGTGTCTGGAAGAATAACGGTGTGTGTTTTATTATTTCATATTGTAATTGTAACGCGAAACGTTCTATTGGTGATCGTACAAATCTTTCCCCCCACTTCCCACCCTGTTCCGATTAATAAATAACTTTAACTAAACATTATTAACTAAACATTATAACTTTAACTAAATATTATTAGGTTGTAAAGTATGAAATGGAGCAAAAAATGCACACAATTGAATTGAAATTTGCTCCATTTTCATACTTTACAACCTTAATATGATTATTTATTTAATTAATTATTTATTTTTTAAATCAAGAAGAATGTCGTACGTTACGTCAGATACATTAAAACAATGAACGATGAATAATTTCTTTTCTTTTTTTTTCTTTGTTCGGTAGATTTACCGATAAATTCGATCGAACTTTAACCATATTCACCCTTCTTATATAGAAAAATCGTAGAATTATTTTTCGTATCGTCTATCTTTATAAGAAGATAGATATATGCATCACTTAAATCCTCTTATATAACACGCTTTGGATATAATATCGTGGAGAAAATAAATTACTGTATATCCCTCTTATAACACGATACTACTCTTATTACATACAATTTCAATGTATATAGGATGATTTAATAATAAGCCATGGACGACATCAACCCTCGTGTTAGTTTCAATGTTTTCCGTCACCCCTATGTTTTTGTTTCGCTTAATACAGGTTTAGAGATACAACATTGAACAAATTAACGAATTGAGAAGGGTTTGAGGGTATATATTTTCGAGGTGGAACAGAATCGAGGTGGTGGTAATGGTAGTGGTTAAGAAGAAGAAGAAGAAGAAGAAGCAGAAGAAGAAGAAGAAGAAGAAGAAGAAGAAGAAGAAGAAGAAGAAGAAGAAGATATGTTCGATTCACGTGTCGTTGCTCCTAATAATAGATGAGAAAATTTCGTTTGAGTTGAGAAAAGGTCGCCTTACTATATATATATATACTATGTATATACTATATATATGTATATATATATATATATATATGTATATGTATATATACTTACCACTGAACAACCAAATCGCGAGCCAACTATGTTCCCATCCTCGTATCCTCGCAGTTATGGCCCTTCGCCAGCATGCAACGTGACTACCTCTCCTTCTCTCTCTCTCTCTCTCTCTTTCTCTTTTTTTATTTATTTATTTTTTTTAATTTTCTTTTCTTCTTTAACTCCCTACTTCTACCTCCTATTTATTGTTACATGCCGCATTATTCACAGGAATAACATAAAATAACGCAATATTATTTGAATTCAAGAGTTTAATACTTTGTTAAAATATTGCGTAGAATTATTTTATTGTAAATAAGTAAAATAAGTAATCGGTAGAAATATTTCAAATCCCAAACGAGGATAATATATTTTATTTTTTCTTGGGGTTGAACTATAAGGGAGAGTAAAGAAAATAATGGGGTTTGTTTAGGAAATTGATTGGGGTTGAAAAGAGGGAGTTTTGTAGGAAATGAGAAAGTGTTGGTAGAAGTAGGGGAAGGTTTTCGTTATGGGATAGTATTGTTTAGGTATTACGATTATGTCTATAGCTGTTACGTAATAAAAAAAATAAAAAATTAGAAAGTAAAGAAGAAACCGTTTATTGTTTCCCCATACTCGATTCGATTAAAAACCTATGAAAATTTCTACTTAAAAAAAAAGAGAATAATTGATGACGTAATTTTGGATATATTCGTTTTTCAAAAGGAACGTATGATTATCCCCCAAGACGTGCTGAAAAGGTCGGGGAAACTTGAAAATGATTGTTTTAAGGGTCTCTGCAAGTATTTTCTTTCCTTTTTCAGTCCACCTCTCCCATTCTTTATTCTCTCTCTCTTTCTTTCTTTCCTTTTCAATATCAAAGCACGGTAGCATGGCTCCAAAAGAAAAGAAGAAGAAAAAAAATATATAAAAGCATATACTCGGGAAAGCCGTCACAGACTACTCTCGGAAAAGGTCAATGAACCAGAGACCCTTGCCACCTGTGCATCCACCACACAACACCTAAATCGGTTTTCTTATTTCTTCACCGTTCTGATTACCAACTGGACACGTTGAAAAAATTTTTTAATTTCCTCGTTCTTTCGTTAAAATTCTTAAACGTAAACATGTTTTGTAAATACAAAAACATGTTTTTGGTCAGAGAGTATACGATTACTAATAAGTTTATTATTGGGTTGCATTAGTAGAAAGGTTGAGAAACACTGTGATCATTAGTATCCTCATTACTAGCATCAGTATGCATACCGTAACTCGTAACAGTAACGGGAGACCCAACAACAGTAGTCGATCGTGTAAAGCATTCAACGAAAATGACGTTTCCCTTTTCGCCATTATTACTAGTAACTTATAATATATTACTAGTATCTATAATATTACTAGTATTTTTTCTTGTCGAATATATTAGGTTGTTAAGGTATGAAATGGAGGAAAAATTGCACATAATTGAATTGAAATTTGCCCCATTTTCATACGTGACTTAGATTCAGCATTTTTCATCCCCCACTGACGTACATTATTTATTTATATTATTATTATTATTGTTATATAATATATAATAGTTGTATATTTTTTAAGGAAGAAGAAACTGATGCATTATGCATTAACCCATAAGATGTATAAAAATACGCATATATTAATAATGCAAATATTGTTAATAGATACGAAATTAAGGGAAGGTAGGTGCATTAAAGGAGGGTCCTTGTTAAACGTTCTAAAGAAATAAATATACTCGTTGTATGTCGGTGTTAATATTTTCAAAACGTCGAATGTACTTTAATTGCTAGTCCAAAGAAAAGATACGAAATAAAAAAAGAAGTGTAAGCATTACACGCGAATGTTAACGCGCATGACGCCACTATTCGACGTACCAATTATGTAAGATCAGAATGAATGACACGACGCGGAATAACTTGAACGGCGTCAAAACCTTATCACGTTTGTCGTATATTGCGCAGGCAACCCTTTCGTTTAATTACGACCTCGACAACGATGACGATGAAACTCCGTCGGAGATGATAATAAAAAAAAAAGAGAACAAAGTTTTGGTTAATTATTTTTTCCTCTCTGATTTTTCGATGTATTTAAGTTGTCCAAGTATGAAATGGAGCAAAAATTGCATAGGATTGAATGTAAATTTGCTCCATTTCATTCACTCGACAATTTAATAGCATTTAAATACAAAATCAGGTTGAACATTTTTCAAATTGCTCTCGTAAATAAGATAAAAGTATATTCTTCTTGGGTAAAATTAAAATAACGTATTCTTTTGTAATAAATTATTATTCATATTTTAATAATAATAGTAACGAATAGAATAGTAACAATTAATTAATATTTGAGATAGTAAGAGAGAACGATTATGGAAATGATTATTTTAGAATCGTATGTGAGGTAATCTTTTTGAATAAAAGAATGATTGATTAATTATTTCTATTTCTTATGACTTATTTTTTTGGTTTTTGTTTTTTTACATTCCTGACGACGACGAGCAGCACCTTTGGAACACACTCGCGAGCTTGCTGTTTATTACGCGGTTATAGAATCGCGTTTTGCACGCGGTAACTCGAGGTCATTACGAGGTTAAGTTATACATTGACTTCTATTCCATTGGTAGTGTCTAGTTCTCGTATACAGTATGGAAATATTACTTTTGTGTGTGTGTGTGTGTGTGTGTGAATGTGTGTTAGTCAATATGGAAATTGCATTGCGCCCTGTGTGTCTTCTTCTCAACTGTTGGGTTTTGCGTCTTACAAAATATCACGCACGTGTGTGTGTGCACCTTTGGAACGTGTGTAGACTTTTTGTTTGTTCTCTTTTTCTATGTATTCTTGTTTTAAAATATTGTATAATGATGAATGTGAATTATTTTCACGTGCTGATAAAATGTTTTTCTTCTTTTCTTATTTTTAGAAAATAAATGAAATTATCAAACTGAAAATGAAAAATGTAACAAAAGTGTATCTAAGCCTAATCAACGGTGGGTTCAAGATTCCTATTTGGGGGGTCAAAAATTCCTTATTTGTTAACTTTATTGGAAACACGCAACACACATACATACACATAATATTAAATCTTCAAAAAGTAAAATCTCGGAAAACAATTATTCATTTCTTTTATTAACTAATTTCGGTTCTCTATTTTTTTATTATGTGCATAATACTAAAGAAAGATTTTAATATAAATTATATTTAAATATTTTAAATGAAATAATCATTCACTTTTCAAGCAAAACCCCACCTCGTATATTTTTTTAATACAATTTCAATTAATTATCCATTACTTTTATCAACAAATTTCGGTTCTATATCTTTGTATTAAATGCATAATGCAAAATAAATAATAAAATAATCATTTCATTGAAATCTTTCTTTTTTGTTTCGTTAATCACTGTTCAAAACTTGTCCATCAAACCCCTCCTCGTATATTTTTTAAAAACAATTTCAAGATTTGTATTTCTCGATACACAATATTTACGTATGCATTACTTGCTTGCAATTTTTCTCACTCGTGATTACGTTAACGTAAAATACGACACACATTTATCTTCATCGAAAGGTAGGAAGGAAAAAAAAAGAAAGAGGGAAAGGAACATTTTGTTCACGAATTGAAAGAAAAGGGTGAGAAGGAAGGGGAAAGGGGACAAGGTAGAAATAGAACCGATAAACGCATACTCTCGATCCTATATCTTTTTCTGTTTCTGTTTCTCTTTCATTCAGGATATCGATTTTCCATCGACAAAAAAGACGACGTCGTCCTCGTCGTCGTCGTCGTCTGAGAGTGAGAGCTTCAAGAAAGAAGAGCAATAATTCTTCTTTCGCAAATATAGGGGTACCAGTTGGATACGGTAGAAGAAATACGCGAAATATACGTGTGTCGTTCGTCAATCTCTTTTGAAAAAAATCCTAGTCCCATTTATTTTTATTCCAAGGATATATCAACGTTTTCTTTGAGATTTTCAAACGAACGTTTAAGGATTCGGGGTGGGGGGGAGGTAACACGGATAAGTGATTTTTCTTTTTTAAATCAATTAGATCTTTTTCCTTTCGAAGGAACGTTTGATCCTTTTTAAACTTACTCGGAAACTTTTATCTCATTTTGAATATATTTATGGTATAGGCATATATCGTTCACGTTTATACATAAATAGTTACTATAAACACACACACACAGAAAATTATACAGATATTAGATAGATATTATTATGGTGTAAATTTTAAAAAGTACTACAGTTTTTTAAATCATAAACTATTTAAAACTAGGAATTTTTTGAACCATTAGTGTAGCTTTTGGTCTATTTAGGAACCATTTATCCTATTTTGGATATACGTGGGTGGGTTGAAAAGTTTTGAGCTTTAACATAGTTAAACAATTTTCTTATATGTTCGATCAAACTCACTTTTATTTAAATAAATAAGGTCTACTTTTATCCTATTTTTTATATATGTGGATGGGTTGAAAAGTTTTGATCTTTAACACGTTATAGTTAAATAAATAAAAGTTTGTTGTTATTGTTATTGTTAAGGTTTACTACTTTTTAATCTACTCTCTTATATACACATATTGTGTACATAAACACATATATAAATTATTCTCTTTTGTATATACGTGAATGGGTTGAAAAGTTTTGAACTTTAACATATTATAGTTAAACAATTTTCTCGTTTGTTCGATCACAAATACACTTTTATTTAAATAAATAAAACTACGTTGTTGTTTAAGTTTACAATTTCTCAATCTATTCTTGGTTTATACACGTATACCGTGTAATATAAATACATATTACGTTTGCCATGTATGAAA